>APFE030470302.1:151828-264305 GCA_000404065.3 Pinus taeda | reverse complement strand
GTACTGAGTTGTAGTTGGGTACCTTGTAGCCTGAAGAGTTCCTGCCAAAAGTTACTAGTGAAGACCGGGTCATGATCAAACATAATGGAAGTGGGCATGCCATGCAATTTGAAGATCTAATCCATGAAAGATTGAGCGACCAAAGTTGGTGTAAAAGGGTGGGTTAGGGCACAAAAATGAGAATACTTAGAAAGTCTATCCACAACCACCATGATGACTGACTTGTTTCCTGACTTTGGAAGACTCATAATGAAATCCATAGAAACCTTCGTCCATATTGACGCCGAGATGGGCAATGGATGTAATGATCCTAGGGATTTGACTGTTTCTCCTTTGTGGTGCTGACAGACGTCGCATTCAACTACAAAAGTAAGAATGTCCTTTTTCATGCCTGTCCAAAAAATTAATCTTCAAGTGCAAGCATACATCTTCTGAAAGCCTAAATGTCCTGCAGTGGGAGATGAGTGCAACTCCCCCAAAATGCGGCTTTTGAGGGTGGATGTTGGTGATATTATGACTTTGTCCTTGTAGCGAAGAATCTCATCCTGCCACGAGTAGCCCGCTGTGGAATTTGGATCCGCCTACAATTGATTAATGAGTTGGTAGAGCCAGGGATGTGAAAACCATTCCTTGCAAGCCTCTTCAATCCATTCTGGAATGGGAAGGGAAATTGCGAGTAGGGTACTTTCCTCCTCAAATAGGCGGGATAATGCATCTGCTACAATATTTTCGCGCCCTTTCTTGTAAATGATCTCATAATCATATCCCATCATTTTGGCGAGCCATTTATTTTGTTGTGGTGAGGATAAGCGCTACTCCAAAAATATTTAAGGCTTTGATGGTCTGTGCGGATTTGGAAACATCGCTCCAATAAGTATGGTCTCCAAGTATCTACTGCATGTAAGATGGCCATCATCTCCTTCTCATAAGTAGATTGTCCCAGATTCTTCCCACTTAGTTTTTGGCTCGTGAAGGCCAAGGGTCGACCTTCCTACATTAAGACTGCCCCAATACCCGTACCCAAAGCATCACTTTCAATCACAAAAGATTTGATGAAGTCAGGTAGTGCTAAGACTGGACTGGAACACATGGCATGTTTGAGAGCTGTAAAGGCCTAAAATGCTTCATCATTCTAGAGGAATGAATTTTTATTGAGGAGTTGAGTGAGGGGCCTAGCAATGCGACCATAATTGTAGACAAATTTGCGATAGTAGCCTGTGAGACCCAAAAATCCTCTCAGACTCTTCAAGGTCTTAGGTTGAGGCCAATCCTACATTACCTGGATCTTTTTGGGGTCCACCCTGACACCTTCACGCCCCACAATGTGGCCCAAATACTCAACTTCTTCCATGCCAAAAGAACACTCGGACATCTTGACAAATAATTTATGCTTGTGGAGCAGTTGCAAGAGCAGATCTACATGCTGAAGATGTGCAGCCCAGGTGCGACTATAGATGAGGATGTCATCAAAGAAAACAAGGACAAATTTTCTGAGATATGGTTTGAGCAGGTGGTTCATAAGGCTCTGAAAAGTGGATGGGGCATTACAAAGACAGAATGGCATGACCAAGAACTCATAATGGCCTTCATGAGTTCGGAAAGCAGTCTTTGGAATGTTGACTTCTTTCATGCGAATTTGGTGGTAGCTTGAGTGAAGGTTGAGATTAGTAAAGAATTGAGCCCCGTTTAGTTCATCCAACAAATAATCAACAACCGGGATTGGAAATTTATATTTGACTGTCAAATTATTAAGGGCCCTGAAGTTTGGACACATACGCCATTCCCCATCTTTCTTGAACATCATGACCACCGACGATGAATACAGACTAATGTTGGGACGAATGACACTTGCTTCCAAGAGTTCCTTGATTATTTTTTCTATTTCATTCTTTTGGGCTTACGGATATCTATATGGGTGCACATTTGGTGGTTGGGCCCCTGGGACCAAAGTAATGCTATGATCATGTTCCCCTCTCGAGGGTGGAAGCTCATGAGGTTTGTCAAAGACTGGCAGATGGTTATTTAAGATCTGTTGCATCTAAGGATGAATATGAAGAGAATTGGGTTCGAAGGCCTAGATGGCATTAAATTGAGCTATAACTCCATGGTGGCCCTTTTTAACAATTTTTCCATCTGATGTGAGTTGATGACAGAGGGAGCTCTCAACTGGAGTCCACGGAGGGTATGTGTGTGGTTGTTCTACTTAAAGCTCATATATAACTCTTGGAAATCCATTGTGATTGGGCCAAGTGTGCGAAGCCATTCAACACCAAGGACAATGTCGCACCCTCCCATGTGTATTGCAAACATGTGGGTCTTTAACTGATAATCTCCCATTTGAAGTTTGACATTTTCACAACGGCCTTCACATTTCATTGTTCCCCCATTAGCAATTTGCACCTGGAAGTTAGAAACTACTCAGACAAAACAATGCACTGCTTCCGCGACTCTTTGAGTGTTTCGGTAGTGCTTTGAGCCTGTGGGGGCGACCCTTGGCAATGAAATTTGGGCGATTGGACGGGGCTGCTAATGCACGTTCGAATTCACGAGCTATCCTGCAAGCATGCAGCCATGAGCTACGGTGGTGCAATCGGACATGGGCTTGTATGGCTTCTTTGAGACCACTAACAAAACATTCCACGTAGAACTCATCGTGTAGACCTCCAGTGTAGAAAGCTAAGGCTTCAAAGGCTGCAATATATTCATTCATTGTTCCTATCTGTCGGAGCTTAGTGAGACGACCCAATAAGTCAGATTCATGGTCAAAACGATCCAGAGATTTTTTGAATGTCTCCCAAGTCAAGGGCCTTCCATAGCAACATTGATGCCATTGCCACCATTGCCATCTTTTATTGTCCAAGTACATGATACCCACACTAAACTGAGTCATATTATCCAGGGTGTAGTTCAGTGTGAAACATTGCTCCATTTGTGCTATCCATGCGGCCGGGTGAGAGCCATCAAATTTATACATGTCCAGCTTGGGTGGTCACAGATGGGATTGTTGGTGGGTGCCAAAGAGGTGAAGAGATTGGCTAGACTCACCCTCACTGTTTTCATTGCCAATATATGCCTCCTCGCATGCCTCCACCTTGCCCTTAGAGACTGTTGCATTTAAATCCTTCAACTGTGACATAGCCTCTTTCAAGGCTAATTCAAGGCTATCCATCCTCTCATTCGCCATAGCTTGAGCTCTAGTTTGTACCATGCATCGAGACGATGTACTTGAAATTTAGGACTGCCCGAATTTTTTGGCACTAACAATTGAATGGTACCACCTTGCTCAGCTCATCATCCTGATTATTATGGGCTAAGTCACCAATAAGCGCCCTCGGGGGGTCTCAGACTTTTTTTCTATTCTCTGAATAGAGTTTTACTCCTTGCTTAGGAATATTGCAATAGCGGAATCCCAGAAATGTCAATGTTGCCAAAAGTCTTGCGAAAATCACTCCCAGGTATAGGAACCCACACACTACTCAGATCTAGATGGTGGATCCGATGGATCTGAGAGATCTAAATGGCTGATCTGATAGATTTGAATGGTGGAACTGGTTGCTACTATGGATCTGATGGATCTAATAGATTTGAATGCCTGTTCTGCTAAATCTGAACAACGAAACTAATTGTTGTTGTTGCGACAAAACCCCACTTGCGAGATCTGATCTAGCAAAGATTATGCATGATCCAGAGATATAGAAAGGAACTATGGTCTCCAAGAGTGTTAGGTGCTACAGATCACAATATACATAAGCGTTTGATAGTAGTACTTGGCCCAATTTTTTAGGGCACTAACCAAGGAGGATCAACTGTACCCTTAGCCATACAACACGACTACCCTATCGTATGCACGAGTAATCTCTCCGAGTGCTGTTCTCGGTGTACTGTAGCAACAAGACGACATACGGTTTATCTATGGCGTGGTTTCAAGGGAGCTAGGGGGCTTCTGATATATCCAGAGGTTACTTGGAAGACAATCCGTGCACGGTTCTGTCTAATGTGCTACTACTCGAAGGGGTACCCATAGGGGTTACAAGGGAATCCAACAAGCGTGACCACCTCTTGTATTTCATGTGTGCATGCCTCCCCAAATCCGGAGGCTTATGCGCTCAATGACAGATCCTGTGGTTTAAAGACGTCGGAACACGTCTCTAGCAAAAAAATATTGCTAAAAATTGGAGATCCCACCGGCCCTAGAAAGCACTCTGATACCACTTGTTATGCTCTTAACCTGCAAGACGATACCAGAATACTAAATATGCGAAGAAATATACCCAAAACATAGAACAATGAGAAATAACAACAAGTATTTTATTATTCATAAAGCAATGTTCACTTGCCTCTTCGAGGGGGCGACCTCCAATAGAGCAGAACTCAATACAAAATAAGACACGATGCTCCTCTAAGGGAGTCTCTATCATTTATATAGGATTCATACATGCAATACCATGGGGCAATACCATGGTTCTTATTAATACCATCTCAACTAATACCATGGCCCATTTGCAACTAAATGTGGTCCCTTCATTAAATGCGGGTTAACCACTTCCAATTATTAATATGGGCTTTATTGACTCTTTACTTAACTATAGCTATTACTCGATCCTATTACATAAATAAGGGGGATAGGGTGGGACCCTAACACCATCCTATAGCTTTTGCAGGTAGGAAACTATCTAAATCTTAGAATAATTACACAACCACAGAAAGGGAAGGATTGGAAATAGTATATGCCTTACAAAAGTTTAGACATTATTTTCTAGGGTCACATTTCAAGATGTTTACAGATCATTTTGCATTAAAGTATTTGGTTAATAAGTCTATTCTAGGAGGGAAGACTTGCATATGGTTATTGTTTTTCCACTGGAAAAATTGTAATCTTTCATTAAATTTGAAAAATTACATGTTGTACATGCTATTAGCATATGTTATATCCTTATTGCCTCTATGGGCTCAGTCAAAAATTATAGTTTACTAGAAACTAGAGTTGTTTTGTCCTTTCATCACCACACAGGGTGTTCATTCATTTTCTGTTATGTAGGACAATATATAAAAGAGAGTCTGTTATATGGCTGCACATATGCCACGCAAGGCAATAAACATATAAATATAACCTGTAAGATGTATATACAAATTTTGTCAATGCATATTTCTCAAAAATTTACAAAAAAAACCAATAATCAAGGGCTCTCTGCCATGTGATAGATCTGATCAATGTATGGTCGATGGTAGTAGCGTTATTCATTGGTCCCTCGCTGCTCCTGGATCATCCACTCTCCTCGAGGAAGTGTCGTGGCCTCCTTGTATAGCCCGTCAACATAGCTGTTATGTTCCCTGTAAATGTGATTGCATGTGATCATGTTAAATTGTGCCTTGAATATATTTACTTCATCCAAAATATTACTAAGTGTGTGAGAGTGACAAACAGTAATATTGTTGAACCAATTCACAATGATCTTTGAGTCCCCAAATATATTTAAACTCATGCAATTATGTCCCAATGAGAAATGCAGGAGGTGACGAAGGGTAATGAGTTCTGCAAAATTGTTAGTTCTAGCTCCTAGTCCCATCTTTACTTTGAAGTAATGTTGATCATTTAAGTAAAGGATGAAACCACTACCGCATCCATGATGTTGTGTCGCACCATCGAAAAATGCCCAAGGTGTATTTTTATCAATAGGTGCAGGGGCATGTGGCTTATGGGGTCAGGGTTGATGAGGTTCAGGGAGCTCGTGATAAGCAGATATAATGCAGGCTGTGATGTGAGGCTAGCACACAGGTCTCTTTTCAAAAATAACACGGTTTTGAGCCAGACAAATATGACAGCTGATAATCAGAGGAAGATTTTGTAGTTTAGAACCTTGATGCTGATTACACCAGCTTTCCGATGCATGGACAATGTCTTCTCCTTCCCAAAACCCAGAAAAATGAATGGAAGTAGAGATATTATGCTAGAGATTTATTAGAGATGTGCATTTCAGAAATAAATGGAGGGTTGATTCAGATGAATTCTTGCACAAGATACACCAATGCGGCCCATGAAAGGATCGATGGGTGAGAGTCTCTCCTGTAGGAAATTTGTCCGAGTATACACCAAAAGAACAGACTGGTCCATGGTGGCGATGTTAATTTCCATATATTCTTCCACCAAAAGGAAGTCTGCTCCAGATGCTTGTGGGAGATCAAGTTAAGGTATCTAGTCTTTGGAGAGTATATGCCATTCTCCGCAAGGCACCAGACAAGTTCATCAGGTCCCTCTTTAATATTGATATGAGATTCGCATAATGCAGAGATGTATTCTTGCCATTCATGATGCCAACGAGGAGGTAAGTTAAGCTACAGCGCTGATTTCCATCCCTGGGAGAAGATGTTGGTTTTCTGTGGGTCCAAAATATGTGTTATCACCTTGATCTCTTGGGAGTGAAAATGATGTATGAGATCTCTAGATAGCTGATACCTACCACCCCCTCCAGTCCATGGATCCAATCCAATGCGGGCCTTTGATCCATCGTTGATTCTCCAGACGAGATTGTCCCTAATGCAAGGCAGGGAGTGTAAAAGAGCCTTCCAGACAGATGAAATACCATTTTTAGGCCAGCTTGGCAAGCAAACCCAGTCCATGATTTGCTGAGGCTATATATACTTATGATATGTGATAGTGGTCCATAAATTCTGTCCAGTCAGAAGAGTCTAGCACATTTTCGCTACCAGAGCTTGAGCAAAGAGAGGAAGCTCTTTTAGTCCCCAGCCTCCCCATTTTTTTGGCAGAGAAATCTTGTTCTAGCTGACCCATGCAAATATCTTTTTGTCCTGGTTCCCATTCCAAAGATATATATTACAAAGTTGGTGTAATCGAGCCAGAATGTTCCTGGGGATCCATGCAAGTGTCATCCAAAATACAGGTGTGGCCTCAAGAACATTTTTGATAAGTACTAGTTTTCCAACTCTGGATAGAAATCTGTGACTCCAGATAGAAAGCCTTTTTTCCAATTTGGTAACAAGCCAAATCCAATCTGCAATTTGCTAACTGAGAGGCTTTATCCAGAAACCCAAGTATTTGAAACCCCTATCCAGGGGTATGGTACAATAAGGGAAATGCAGTTGGGAAAGTTATGACTCCTGGATGGAAGTGTGAGCTAAAGTAATGGTAGATTTTGCATGATTAGGCAGCATACCAGTAGTCGCTGAGAAAAGTGAGAGTATTTTGGAGAATGTGAGAGAGTCCCAAATACTCCCATCCAGGAAAATGAGAACATCATCCACAAATAGGAGATGGGTAAGGAAGCAGGCATCAAAAATCTTAAGTCCATGAAGGTTGCCATCTCTCTTAACTGAAGCGAGCAAATGGCAAAGCCCATCCATGATGATCAGAAAGAGAAGGGGGGAGAGAGAGCAGCCTTGTCTAAGCCTCCTCTCAGAATGAAAGAAATGGGAGGCTGATCCATTAATGAGAACACTGAAAGTAGGGGAGGTAATACAAGCCATATTCCAAGTGATGAAGTCATGGGGAAAACCCAGATGAATAAGAAGCATCTTAATGTAAAGCCAACTGACACAGCCAAATGCTTTTGCCAAATCAAGCTTAAGTATAATGCCCTTATGGTGTTTTGTCCAATTTGAGTGGATTGCCTCTTGGGCCGAGCCAATGGCTTCATGTATCTGACGATGCTCAAGGAAGGTGAATTGTTGGGGGGCAATATGATGGGATAGGATAGGGTGGAGATGGTTTGCAATGATCTTGGAGATGATTTTGTACAGACAATTGCACAGTGAAATAGGCTTGTAGTCGTTGAAAGAGGAAGGGGTATCAGATTTTGGTATGAGGGCAATAAATTTTGAGTTGATAGCATTATATAGAGAACCGAACAATCTGCATTCTTCCACAACTTTCAACAGATCATGCCCTACACCTCCGAGTAAGACCTACACCTCCGGTGGTTCCTTTAGCATTCCACCCCAAGTCTCTCAAACCCATAGAGTGAGTATGGCTGCTAAATATGCTTTGCCCCGAACGTGTCCAATTAGTACTGTGTTAGCCATATATGCCACTTCCCCAATTGCAGAGGTCTCGCCGAACTGAATGGCGATGTCCTTTGAAGTCGTCTTCACACACTTTGTCTTTCACTTCCCAGTACGAGGGGCAGATGGGTGATCCGCCAATGGATCAGGTGACCCTTCCAGAGAGATATTTTTCACAGACTTTACCTTTACTTCCAGGGTCTCAAAGCATCCCGACAGTGAGTGCGCAAAAAATGGAGGGTTTGGTGCTACGGATGCATGAATGTCTTCAATCGACATGGTGAAGAAGGTCAAGATGGACGGATGGGGGTCAAATGAGGGTGATGGAGGAGTGTTCACAGTAAGAATGTGCAGAGTACCAGGAGATAACAGAGGGCAGTCCAACGCTGGAGATTCGATAGAAAGTGACCCGATGAACAGAGGAGCAGTACAGTGCCCCAGAAAGGAAACCACCGGCGCTGAAATAGATGGAGCAGGGTCGGATGGGAGGGTGGAGCCAGATGCCAGCAAAGGTAGATTAGGGTTTCCGAAAATGACACGGTTAGGGAAAGGATCCTCGAAGAAATTTAGCTCCTCGACATCCATAGATTCTCCCATGATGCAAGCAGAAACCGACAGCAAATGGAAACGGGTGTGGCTGCAATGGAAACGGTGAGTGAACTGTCAGTCTCAGGTACCCAACTCTAGGTGCCTGCAAAGTGTTGCAGTAAAACCTAGGGTTTTTACCCTAAACCCTTACTGAACTTGCCTAAACTCGCCATCGACATGTAGTTCCATTGTTCATGTCCTATATATATATACAAATGGTTATTGTTGTTCCAAGAATATGACTATGAAATTATTGTTAAACCGAGAAGACTGAATGCAGGACCTGACCATTTGTCAAGATTGGAAATCAGTGAAGAAACAACCAATATAGAAGATAATCTCATAATACGCAGTTATTTGCAATCAGAATTACAGATGATCATTTCGCAGACATTATTCAGTTTTTGAACATAGGAATGGTTCATTCAGAATATACTACGAAACAGAAGAAAGAATTAATGGTGAAGGCAACTAATTTTTCATTGATAGCAAAACACTTATATAAGATGGGACCATATGAAATACTACACAAGTATGTTCCTGAACATGAAGGCAAATCATTCTAAGAGAGGCTCATGAAGGCGCAACTGGTGGATCTTATGCAGGAAAAACTATTACGCAGAAGGTATTGAGAGCAAGATTCTGGTGGCCTACACTACATAGAGATGCAAAGGTGTATTGCAGAGCTTGTGATGTGTGCCAAAGAACAAGAAAACCTTCAAGAAGAGATAAGATGCCACTAGTACCACAGGTTACATTGCAGGCTTTTGATATATGGGCTATTGGTTTTTTTTGACCTATTAATCCGCCTGGAAAGAGGACTGGTGTGAGGTACATAATTACTGCAACTGATTATTTGACAAGATGGGACGAAGCACAACTAGTAAGAGATTGCAGCATAGAGACTTATGTGAAGTTCATTTTTGACTACATACTGTCTAGATTTGGGTGTCCAAAGTTCTTGATGAGTGACCAAGGTTCAAATTTCCTTAAAAATATTATTAAAGCGTTGACTCATGAATTCCAAGTTTATCATCAAAAGGGTACTCCTTATCATCCTCGAGCCAATGAAATTGTGGAAGCATTTAACAAGATTTTGGAGAATGCACTTACTAAGGTATTCAATGCAAAGAAAAATGATTGGGACCTTAGAATTCCAGTAGTATTATGGGCTTATAGAACTACATGCAAGAAGTTGATAGGTCAGACACCCTTCAGATGTGTTTATGGGCAATAAGTTCTGATGCCCATGGAATACATTATCCCTAGCCTAAGGATTGCAGCGTTTACAAACATGGAACACCCTAACATAATGGAAGAAAGAATGTCACAGTTGATTGCTTTGGAAGAAGACAGATTGATAGAAGGATTCCATCAGAAAGTACAAAAGTCAAGGATAAAGGCCTGACATGATAGGCATATTAAGCAAAATAAGTTCCAGGTAGGAGACCTTGTTCTCCTCTATGATAGTATGTTTGTGAAGTTCTTAGGAAAATTAAAAATGCATTGGATAGGTCCATATATTATCAAGTATATTACTTATGGAGGCGCAGTTCAGTTAGTGAAGTTAAATGGAGAATTGATTTAGGGAAAAATAAATGGCAGTAGGTTGAAGTTGTATAGGGACAACCCTACCCCTACAACTTTGCTGAGGAAGAAGGAGAAAAGTCTTAGTGCCACCTGCAGTTGAAAGTGGACACTAGACTATAAACTACGTTGCAGAGAGCTTCAAAGTAGAATGTACTTTGCTACAGTCTAAAGTATGTCGAAGTTTGCAAAAGCCACGACAAAAAATAGGATGTGCACTACAGTGTGGAATGCGTCGAAGTTCACTAGAAAATAAAATTATGACAGTTAAAAGGGAAAAGTACATGGAAATTTTCATCTATGAGGATAGATTGGCAATATCTAAGGATAGATATACAATTAATGAGGAAATTTCAACCCAATCTAGACAAAATCCCTAACGATGGGGTTAGAATTTCAGAATTGTTATAAATAAGACGCCTCCCACCTAGATTAAGAAATTTGTTGAATTGAGAGCTTGAGTGTTCATAGTGCAAAGAAATTGCAGAGACTTTTTGCATGAACGTCCTGTAGATCGAAGAATTTGTGTATATTCGACGAGAGAGGCATAGAAAGAGTTGTGGAAGTAGTCGTTGCAAAAACCACTAGTACGTCCGTAGCATCATCTCAAATGCCCACACTAGCAACACTTGTAGTAGCATCAGCTACAACACCACCACTGCAAACACAGACGAGATCCCTAAGAAAGAATCTAACTAACGAAGTGAGAAGCAAGAAGAAACAAGATAAGAAACCCACTAAACCTTAGCAAAAGCCCGAACAAGTAAAATACAGTGAAGAAGAAGTGGAGGAGATACATGCGAAGGAAGGTGGTGCAATATTCTTGTCACCACTACCACCATACACCCACCAAGTAAACCAAATTCTAAACCTGAGAAAGAATTAAAATATGTGAAGTATGGAACCTTTACACCCTTGTTGCTAAAAGCAGTACCCTTTAAAGGATATTTTTTAGGAAAAATTTTGTAGTTCAAGTTCACGGATTATGATTTTAACGATAGGAAGAAGCACCCTCAATTTGCACTAGACTGGTATTTGAAATAGATACACTACTCAGATAGCGAAGTGACAAGGTTAGAGCCACATCAATGGGCGAACAGGTTGGCGCAGTCAGGACTATTAAATATGTTGAATGCGTCGCACTTTGGTAGAAGTGCGGGGAGCACAACATGTGTAAGGAAATTGCTCATGCTGGTGCACGGTGGGAATTTATGGTTGGGGAATAAGACCCCCATAGACCCTATGATGATTTGTAGGATTACAATATTGTCATACCAAGGATAAAACCCTGCGGAGGAGTTTATTGGAAAGGATCAGGACCGCAGTATAGCAGAATGTATGAAGAAAAAGTTTGGGTTGGTCAAAGGAAAGTGGGGTTATGATATAAATTCAATCAGCAACCAATCAATTCGCTTCGCAATGCACACATCGGCTAGAAAGATCATGAGAAAATGTCTCACGAACGAAGTTCTTATGTCAGTGGTGTCATTAGCTACGCAGTGTGCCAATGGGTTTCAGTATGACTGAGCCAGATACCTATGAAAAGAGTTCTTGGACGACTGTCGTGAGGTCCAAGAGAAAGGTACAACTTTCCACTACACTTGGTTGATCTTAATTATTGCTATGTTGGCGTGGAGAGAACCAGAGGAATCGCAGTTCCCTCATGTACCTATAGATACATGTGAAGCTGCAAGGTATGCTTCGCTATGGTTTACCACCAACTCATCGCATGCACAAGAAAACCAAATATTTTGTGTACTTTATCACATGGATTTACACATGCTAGTGAACCAACATCCCATACTCTTGCCAAGCTCATATGAGTATTATAGCTCTGTGGCAAAGTTCAAAGCATATTTTCACAAGGTATACATACAGGTGTGCAAGGATACAAAGAACAAATGGCATGCCTTGCCAAATATGGTGACTGAATACGATCTTCCGTCACATATACAGAATTGGATTGAAGAATGGCTGACTCTGCTGGAGGTAACAAGAGACAGTGCAACAGAAAAAGAAGAGATGGACACTTTGCAGCATGGAGAAGGCAGTGGAAAAGATAAGGAGTAGGATGAACGTGATTCAGAGGATGAAGAGCTACATAATGAGGTTTAGCAAGATCCTCTTGAGGGAGATGACCAGACCAAGGAGACAGAAAAGGAAGAATCAGAAAAAATTGTTGCGGAGAAGCGGAAGGCAGAGGGAAAAGCTGCCTCAAAGAAAAAGAAGAAGCAAAAGGCCTATAAGATGAAGTATCTCATAGTCCTTACTGAAGGGGACTTAGATCAAATCAAGGACAAGATACAGGAAGCAACAACATAATCCTAGAATAGAGTCAAAGATTTCTACGACGCACTTCTGACCAGTGTCATAGAGCAGATCAAAAAACTGAATATACTGGCGCATATGGTCAGATAGCTCGCATAGATAGAGGAAAGGGTTGGAGCAAAAAGGCAAATAAAGCCTACGAATGTGGTGAGGCTAGCACAAATACCTGTAGGAGCCTTATAGTTTGAATCTATCGAACTACAGCAACAGGCTAAAGAATGGAAGCATGTTAACATAAACATCATAGCAGTGTCGTTGCCAAGACTACACAAACTACAGTTGAAGATTATAAAGGAACTTAAGCTATGGGAACAACATACATCACAACTGAATATACAAGTAGAAAAACAGAAAGTTGTGCTTTGGCAGAAGCTTGAGCAGGTGATGCAAGAAAAGGATCAAATGGTAGAGGAACTCTAGAAAATCAAGGAGGTGGTCGAAGCCACATGTAAAGAGATTCCATACCTTGATGTCCAAGAGGAAGAGCCAGTAGAATAAAAGGTCGTGAAGCTCAGCCTTGTAGTGAAGGAGTATAAGGATAAAATTTTCGCAGTGCAATTCAAGTATCAGATGCATATTAGTGAGTTGCAAATGAAGTTGCGGCCAACTACGCCATAGGAAGTAAGGGATCAGAGGGAGACTAACCTAAAGAGTGTAATAGCCAGCATCTCTGCAGCATTGGCAGACTATGGGAAATTATTAGACAAAAGTTTGCAAATTTGGACTTCACTGCATGAAGATCCAAATGAACAGAAATTGCAGGAAGAAATGTAGCAGAAGCAAGAACGGTTAGAAGAAATCCAGGCATCTGTGAATATCTTACCCATCTCGCAGAGGCTCGTGAAGATCAATGAGAGTAAGGCCCTCTAGAAGAACATTGAGGAACTAAATAAGGAGGAGCATGTTTTGATATAAAGGACTTAGCCTTGGCAAGATGAGGCCATCCAGTTATCATAGGTAGTGGATAAGAAGCTTCAGGAGCTTCAACAAAGGGAAATAGTGTTAGTGCATAAGGTTGCAAAACATGTGACAAAGGCACTGTTGGAGGAAGCATGTAGTGAGGACAAGCAGGTGCCAAAAACTCTGTAGCAATTCAACCAGGTCTACAACAGCATCGCAGCCAAAATCAGAGGCAAAGTCGTTGAGTGACTTGGGACAAGTCACATGTGAGTGTTGGGGGCCTATTGGGTGCTGCCCAACTTGGCCTAGATTTTGATGAAGACTACACATTTTGGGGAGCAGAGTGCGAAGTAAAGGATGCAGCGGGGCGTGAAGTGGACCACACAGTAGATATACCGCGTGGTATATGGGCTTCGGAGTGAGTCAAAGTCCGTCCCTTTTTGTAAAAGAATATTATTTTGTAAATGATGAATGGTTTTTGGACCATAGTAGCTTGTATTAGCGGAGTCCATAGTATATGGACCATGGTATTGTAATGTTGTACCCTTGATGTAATAGTATATAATAGGGTCTAGCCCCAAGAGTTAGCTCAATCGGTCAAATCAAGTGCCTTCCCAATGGGAGGTCATAGGGTCGAATCCCGAAAGCTCTTGGGGTTAGGTCAGTTAATAGGCCAAGGGGTGTTGATGCCCTTCGGGTGGCGTCCACTCAGTGTTAAACAACCCTGGACGTAGCAGCTACCCACTGACCCGGGTATCCGTGAACCAGTAAGTGAAAAAAAATAGTATATAATAGGGTCAAATAATAAAGAGAAGAATCATCTTATAATTTGGTTCCGTGTTATGGTTGTATCTTGTTGATCTGTACTTTGGAAGGAAGGTGAGGCTCTGAAGTTAAGTGCGCAAAGGCCTAAGTCCGCAGCTAAGTGTACGGACTGCCTGTAGCTAAGTGCGCAAGCCAAGAACTGTTTGTTGTACAAATTCTCTATTATAAGCAACAGTTCTTGTGGACGTAGTCCCACATTAGGATGAACCACGGTAAAATCTGTGTCTTCATGTATTTATTTGCTTATTATCTGTTATAGTGTAATAGTTGCACTTTATTTCAGTGCAATGAAGTTTTATGGATGTATATGATATGTTTTAAGTGATGAATGTAATGTGACAAAGTAATGTATGAATGTAAAATATCTTATTAATGTTAAAGATAAAAATAACATAAAAATACCACATTGCACCATCCCTCGGGGTTGCTGAAACTTGTTCTGCATCCTCCCATAGTCACTTTGGGTGAGACTGCGATCTGCTTGCAGGTTGTTTTCAAAAGGGCCAGTGATTGAGGGTTTTTTTGGTGCGCAGTAAAAAATCAAACTTGGGTCAGCCCAACCTAAGCCAACACTCACTTTGCATTACCACCATGTAATTATTATGAGCTCTAGAAGCAGATTTATTTTCTTTTCTCAATATTCCATAATCAATTTATTGACGCTTATAAAAGTTTGTCTCAATGCATAAATGTATTAGTTATGAATGTGGATGTTAGTTGAGTTATGTTATCATCTACATTTACTTAATATGCCGAAGGTGTAGTCTATATTGGAATTGGGCTTGAGAAATTTATATTTTCAATAAAATGAATGATTGAGATTGCAGGCCAAGCGAATATTCTTCGTCTAATACATGATCTAATGGACAATATGAAAAGTTTGTCAATCGTTTTTCAGTTTCTTAAATATGCTCTCTTTAATTTATTAAAAACTCATTTGTGAAACGTGGTTATCCTTGTAATTTATTAAAAATTTATTTATGAAACATGGCATTGGCATTTCATGTGGCTGGTTAATTAACAATATTATTAGTAGTAGTAGTTAATAATAGATATTAAGTTTAATATTAATATTATTGAACATTGATTTTAATATTAATATTAATATTTATGTTAATAGTAATATAAAATTATTAATATTATTAATGGAATTAATGTTTTTAATATAAATAATATTAATATTAATATTAAAAAATAGTGATAGTTTCATTTATATAGACGAAATGAGATTTTTCATGACCATTTTTCTGGTTAATTTTAATCAAAATCCGACAGAGATTTTTAAAAACTTGAGTTTAAATTGTTTAATCTCCATAATTTGAGTGCCCTAGGGGTTTTCAAGAGTGTTGAATTCATTTATACATTCAAAAATGTATTTTAAATAACAAAAAACCTTAAAATTATATTGCCAATATTAATGAATTCTGATTAAAAAATGCTATTTGTCTCTAAGTTAGACTATGCCTTAAAAATATATTTTAAATTGTGTTAATTGGCCTCATTTATAAAAATTGGTTGGTATATAAATGATAGAAAATGATGTCTTTCGTATATATCAATCACATTTACTAATATGATTGTGCTAATAAAATATATTCTAAATTTATATTAATTTTCTAAAACAACTAAAATGTATAAAATTCACTTATATTGCCCTTATTCACTCACCAATAATGATGGTTGCTATATTGCCCTTATTCACTCACCAATAATGATGGTTGCTATACTCGTCGAATATTTCTTTGAATATCGATCTAACCCAGGTCTAACGTTTTTTAGTGCCACGTCGGACACTCAACTGCGCAAATTGATATTTCAAGGAAATGACCATTGAGGAATATCGATCTATGCCACGTCTAACGTTTTTAATGCCACGCTAGAGACTCAGGGAATCGTTGTATTTAATGTAATGATTTATATTAAAACTAGTGAATAAATCATACATGCAACTCGATAATTGCACGCAAATTTGATGTAGTTGTTGATGTCGATGCCTTCTTACACTTTCTTGCTCTTCCTTTTCCTTCTTGCTCCAAGAATCCAAGTATGCCACACCATCCAAGAGTTCTCAAAGAAAACTCTAAGTATCTAAGAGTATGAGAGAGAGAGAGATAATAATGAGAGAGCTCCCAAAACTGAATTGACAAAAGATTCACACTGAAAGGAAGAAACTTGCCAACTGATCCTCAGAAGCCTTTTTATGAATAAGGCCTCTATTTTCTTCATTTTCCATTATTTTCCTTCATTTTCCTCCTCACATGCAACCTATGACCTTTCACCTCCTTTTTGTCCTATTTTCCATTATTTTCATAAATAAATGTCCCAAAAATGACATTTTGCCTCTTTAATGCCTTAGTCATTGCCTTTGTCAATTTCCTTAGCCATAAACAACCAAATGAACACCACCTAGGATGTCTTTCCCACAATTCATCTTGGAATACGTGTCCCATCATCTGTGGTATTTATATATTTTTACATGGATTTTTTACCAAGGTTGTTACAGTTGTGCAAGAGTTACTAAATCAATTCAATGCATGACATCTGAGGTATGTAATATGCCTTCTTATGATGGCTTGGGTGATGTGAATATTTTTCTTAATGAATATGAAGAACAGGTTTCTGAAAGTTAAAGATTGTTAGCTTTAGATATAGCTCTAAAAGTTACTCTTGCTAGATGATGGGGTACACATAAGAAGAATATAGAAGGTTGGCAGGAATGTTGTAGGTTCAAGTGGATAAGATTTGGTCAGATAAATACAAATATGGAGTTGAAATATGATGGTGAAACTAGTCTCAGGGAGCATATTCGGTTATGTACAACAACATGGAAGGAGAATCCACAACAAGAATGGGTACATGGGTTTATTCATACATTGGAGACAATACCTCGGAACTAGTACTTAGAAACAGAGCTTCGACATGGTACTGCGAGCTAGGCATATATGGTTGATGGGTTTATATTGAAATTTAGCTTTGAATATGATTGTCTATATATATATATATATATATATTCAGTCCTTCAGACAATTAAGAGGAAGATCTTTGAGAATTCAGCTCCAAGGACATGGCAACAACCTGATTGGGTTGTGCAGATAGAACATGCACTAAAATGCTATAATCTTATCGTAGAAGAAGAAGAAGATCCTCACAACATTGACATAGAAGAATCATAAGGATGCCACCAAGTAAATGGACTTGAGCCAGAGATACCAGATATAACAACGCCAATAAAGACAAAGAAGGTAAATATAGGATCAGAAGAGGAACTTAATTTTGCAACTATAGGATATTATTGGGATGAAGAAACAATGAGCAAAGTGACAAAATTACTTCATGCATATCAGAAGTGGTTTCCCACTAAGGTTTTATAAATGAAGGGTATAGTAGGCGATTTAGGAGTTATGAAGATCCCCCTTAAGCCTTATGCAAAGCCAATCAAGCTAAGACCTTACAGATTGAATCTAAAATATAAGGAGAAAGTAAAATTTGAGTTGGTTAAGATGATAGCAGCAAGAGTCATTGAACCTATGGAAGAATCAGAGTGGGCAAGTCCTATGGTGGTACAAGAAAAGAAAAATCGGGGAGAAATCAGGGTCTGTGTTGATTTGAGGAAGTTAAATGATGCATACTTACATGATTCTTTCCCTACCCCTTTCACGAATGAAGTGTTAGATAATGTAGGAGGGCGGGAAGTTTATTCATTTATAGATGGATTTTCAGGATATCATCATATTAGGACTACAACTGAAGATTGGCATAAGACCACCTTTGCTATAGAATGGGGTTCATATCAACACAAGGTGATGCCTTTTGGACTGAAGAATGCCCCTGCTATATTTTCAAGAGTGGTGGTCGTAGCTTTCAAAGAATATATCCACGAGTTTTTGGTGGTATACTTTGATGATTGGGCAGTATTTTGGTTGTTAAGAAAACATGGCAGTTTAAGACTTAAGCTTGATACATGTAGACAATATCAGATCTCCTTGAACTTAAAGAAGTGTATATTTTGTGTACCTTTTGGTATATTGTTGGGACATATTGTTTGTAAGCAAGGATTAATGGTGGATCCTACAAAAAAATTTATATTGTGAATTTACCCCCATCGAAGACAGTAAGACAGCTTCGCACTACATTGGGACATACAGGATATTACAGGAAGTTTATCAAGGGATATGCTCAGATTATTGCGCATATGGAAAAATTGTTGAAAAAAATCACTTTCAATGGAATGAAGAATGTCAAAAGAGCCTTGACATATTGAAGGAAAAGATGGTAGTTGCTCCTATACTAGTATTCTCTTATTGGAATAAGGAATTTCATGTAGATGTGGATGCTTCTTGTATAGCTTTGGGACTGGTACTAGCACATCCTTGTGTAGGAGAAATTGACCAACTGTTATGATCTTAACCTGCAAGACGATATCAGAATACCAAATATGTGAAGAAATATGCCCAGAACATAGAACAATGAGAAATAACAGTAAGTATTTTATTATTCAGGAAGCGATGTTCACTTGCCTCTTCGAGGGGGCAACCTCCAATAGAGCAGAACTCAATACAAAATAAGACACAATGCTCCTCAAGGGGAGTCTCTATCCTTTATATAGGATTCATACATAAACTACCATGGTTCTTATTAATACCATCTATCTAATACCATGGCCCATTTGCAACTAACTGTGGTCCCTTCATTAAATGCGGGTTAACACTTACAATTATTAATATGGGCTTTATTGACTCTTTACTTAACTATAACTATGACTCGATCCTATTACATAAATAAGGGGGTTAGGGTGGGACCTTAACATACCCTCCCCCATAAGAATAGCCTTGTCCTCAAGGTTGAAGCTGCGGAAAATGCTAAAGAATAGTGGTTGGTTCCCCAGTTGCATCTTCTGGAGAGGTGTCTTTCCACTTGACGAGGACTTCCTTGATCATGTGGCCACACAAGTGCCATTCTCATGTGTCAAGAACCTGTTCAGGTTGGAGCTAGATTGACCCTTCTTCATCTAGTTCAGGTAGACTGGTTTGAATTATGCACTTGTTCCCAATCACTTTCTTGAGGCATGAGACATGGAAGACTAGATGGATTTTTGCAGTGGGTGGAAAAGCTAGCTTGTAGGCAACTTCTCCAATGTGCTGAAGTACTTGATACGGTCCGCAGAATTTTGGAGATAGTTTATGACAACCCTTAGCTTTGAGTGATGTTTGCTTATATGGTTGCAGCCTCAAAAATACCTGATCCCCTTCTTGAAATTGGCGTTCCAAGTGATGTTGATCTACCTATTACTTCATCCGGTTTTGAGCTTGATGGAGATTCTCTCTAAGGTGGGCCAGCATGGTTGTGTGGTTCTATAGGATTTGATCCACTGCTTGTACCTTTGAGAATCCCTTGATATAAGAAGTAGGGGAAGGAGGGAGTTGACCATAAACTGCTTCATATGGAGTCATTTTGGTGGTGGCATGATAGTTGGTGTTATACCACCATTCAACAGAGGAAACCACTGTACCCAGAGATGTTGCTCTGAAGTGAAACACCTAAGGTAGTTTCCACACATTTGTTGACTGCTTCAGTTTGACCATCAGTTTGTGGATGATAGGAAGTACTGAGTTGTAGTTGGGTACCTTGTAGCCGGAAGAGTTCCTGCCAAAAGTTACTAGTGAAGACCGGGTCATGATCAGACACAATGGAAGTGGGCATGCCATGCAATTTGAAGATCTGATCCATGAAAGATTGAGCGACCAAAGTTGGTGTAAAAGGGTGGGTTAGGGCACAAAAATGAGAATACTTAGAAAGTCTATCCACAACCACCATGATGACTGACTTGTTTCCTGACTTTGGAAGACTCGTAATGAAATCCATAGAAACCTTCGTCCAGATTGACGCTGAGATGGGCAATGGCTGTAATGTGCCTAGGAATTTGACTGTTTCTCCTTTGTGGTGCTGACAAATGTCGCATTCAACTACAAAAGTAAGAATGTCCTTTTTCATGCCTGTCCAAAAAATTAATCTTCAAGTGCAAGCATACATCTTCTGAAAGCCTAAATGTCCTGCAGTGGGAGATGAGTGCAACTCCCCCAAAATGCGGCTTTTGAGGGTGGATGTTGGTGATATTATGACTTTGTCCTTGTAGCGAAGAATCTCATCCTGCCACGAGTAGCCCGCTGTGGAATTTGGATCCGCCTACAATTGATTAATGAGTTGGTAGAGCCAGGGATGTGAAAACCATTCCTTGCAAGCCTCTTCAATCCATTCTGGAATGGGAAGGGAAATTGCGAGTAGGGTACTTTCCTCCTCAAATAGGCGGGATAATGCATCTGCTACAATATTTTCGCGCCCTTTCTTGTAAATGATCTCATAATCATATCCCAGCATTTTGGCGAGCCATTTATTTTGTTGTGGTGAGGATAGGCGCTACTCCAAAAATATTTAAGGCTTTGATGGTCTGTGTGGATTTGGAAACATCGCTCCAATAAGTATGGTCGCCAGGTATCTACTGCATGTAAGATGGCCATCATCTCCTTCTCATAGGTAGATTGTCCCAGATTCTTCCCACTTAATTTTTGGCTCGTGAAGGCCAAGGGTCGACCTTCCTACATTAAGACTACCCCAATACCTGTACCCAAAGCATCACTTTCAATCACAAAAGATTTGATGAAGTTGGGTAGTGCTAAGACTGGACTGGAACACATGGCATGTTTGAGAGCTGTAAAGGCCTAAAATGCTTCATCATTCTAGAGGAATGAATTTTTCTTGAGGATTTGAGTGAGGGGCCTAGCAATGCGACCATAATTGTAGACAAATTTGCGATAGTAGCCTGTGAGACCCAAAAATCCTCTCAGGCTCTTCAAGGTCTTAGGTTGAGGCCAATCCTACATTACCTGGATCTTTTTGGGGTCCACCCTGACACCTTCACGCTCCACAATGTGGCCCAAATACTCAACTTCTTCCATGCCAAAAGAAAACTCGGACATCTTGACAAATAATTTATGCTTGTGGAGCAGTTGCAAGAGCAGATCTACATGCTGAAGATGTGCAGCCCAGGTGCGACTATAGATGAGGATGTCATCAAAGAAAACAAGGACAAATTTTCTGAGATATGGTTTGAGCAGGTGGTTCATAAGGCTCTGAAAAGTGGATCGGGCATTACAAAGACCAAATGGCATGACCAAGAACTCATAATGGCCTTCATGAGTTCAGAAAGCAATCTTTGGAATGTTGACTTCTTTCATGCGAATTTGGTGGTAGCTTGAGTGAAGGTCGAGATTAGTAAAGAATTGAGCCCCATTTAGTTCATCCAACAAATAATCAACAACCGGGATTGGAAATTTATATTTGACTGTCAAATTATTAAGGGCCCTAAAGTTTGGACACATACACCATTCCCCATCTTTCTTGAGCACCATGACCACCAACGATGAATACGAACTAATGTTGGGACGAATGACACTTGCTTCCAAGAGTTCCTTGATTATTTTTTCTATTTCATTCTTTTGGGCTTACGGATATCTATATGGGTGCACATTTGGTGGTTGGGCCCCTAGGACCAAAGTAATGCTATGATCATGTTCCCCTCTCGAGGGTGGAAGCTCATGAGGTTTGTCAAAGACTGGCAGATGGTTGTTTAAGATCTGTTGCATCTAAGGATGAATATGAAGAGAATTGGGTTCGAAGGCCTAGATGGCATTAAATTGAGCTATAACTCCATGGTGGCCCTTTTTTAACAATTTTTCCATTTGATGTGAGTTGATGACAGAGGGAGCTCTCAACTGAAGTCCACGGAGGGTATGTGTGTGGTTGTTCTACTTAAAGCTCATATATAACTCTTGGAAATCCATTGTGATTGGGCCAAGTGTGCGAAGCCATTCAGCACCAAGGACAATGTCGCACCCTCCCATGTGTATTGCAAACATGTGGGTCTTTATCTCATAATCTCCCATTTGAAGTTTGACATTTTCACAACGGCCTTCACATTTCATTGTTCCCCCATTAGCAATTTGCACCTGGAAGTTAGAAACTACTCAGACAAAACAATGCACTGCTTCCGCGACTCTTTGAGTGTTTGGGTAGTGCTTTGAGCCTATGGGGGCGACCCTTGGCAATGAAATTTGGGCGATTGGACTGGGCTGCTAACGCACATTCGACTTCACGAGCTATCCTGCAAGCATGCAGCCATGAGCTAGGGTGGTGCAGTCGGACGTGGGCTTGTATGGCTTCTTTGAGACCACTAACAAAACATTCCACGTAGAACTCATCATGTAGACCTCCAGTGTAGAAAGCTAAGGCTTCAAAGGCTGCAATATATTCATTCACTGTTCCTATCTGTCGGAGCTTAGTGAGACGACCCAATAAGTCAGATTCATGGTCAAAGCGATCCATAAGAGTTTTTTTTAATGTCTCCCAAGTCAAGGGCCTTCCATAGCAACATTGATGCCATTGCCACCATTGCCATCTTTTATTGTCCAAGTACATGATACCCACACTAAACTGATTCATATTATCCAGGGTGTAGTTCAGTGTGAAATATTGGTCCATTTGTGCTATCCATGCGGCCGGGTGAGAGCCATCAAATTTATACATGTCCAGCTTGGGTGGTCACGGATGGGATTGTTGGTGGGTGCCAAAGAGGTGAAGAGATTGGCTAGACTCACCCTCATTGTTTTCATTGCCAATATATGCCTCCTCGCATGCCTCCACCTTGCCCTTAGAGACTGTTGCATTTAAATCCTTCAACTGTGACACGGCCTCTTTCAAGGCTAATTCAAGGCTATCCATCCTCTCATTCGCCATAGCTTGAGCTCTAGTTTGTACCATGCACCAAGCCGATGTACTTGAAATTTGGGACTGCCCGAATTTTTTGGCACTAACAATTGAATGGTACCACCTTTCTCAGCTCATCATCCTGATTCTTATGGGCTAAGTCACCAATAAGTGCCCCCGGGGGGTCTCAGACTTTTTTTCTATTCTCTGAACAGAGTTTTACTCCTTGCTTAGGAATACTGCAATAGCGGAATCCCAGAAATGTCAATGTTGCCAAAAGTCTTGCGAAAATCACTCCCAGGTATAGGAACCCACACACTACTCAGATCTAGATGGTGGATCCGATGGATCTGAGAGATCTAAATGGCTGATCTGATAGATTTGAATGGTGGAACTGATTGCTACTATCGATCTGATGGATCTAATAGATCTGAATGCCTGTTCTGATAAATCTGAACAGCGGAATTGATTGTTGCTGTTGCGACAAAACCCCACTTACGAGATCTGATCTAGCAAAGATTATGCATGATCCAAAGATATAGAAGGGAACTATGGTCTCCAAGAGTGTTAGGTGCTACAGATCACAATATACATAAGCGTTTGATAGTAGTACTTGGCCCAATCTTTTAGGGCACTAACCAAGGAGGATCAACTGTACCCTTAGCCGTACAACACGACTACCCTATCGTATGCACGAGTAATCTCTCCGAGTGCTGTTCTCGGTGTACTGTAGCAACAAGACGAAAGACGGTTTATCTATGGCGCGGTTTCAAGGGAGCTAGGGGGATTCCAATATACCCAGAGGTTACTTGGAAGACAATCCGTGCACGGTTCTGTCTAATGTGCTACTACTCAAAGGGGTACCCATAGGGGTTACAAGGGAATCCAACAAGCGTGACCACCTCTTGTATTTCTTGTGTGCATGCCTCCCCAAATCTGTAGGTTTATGTGCTCAACGACAGATGTTGTGGTTTAAAGACGTCGGAACACGTCTTTAGCCAAAAAAAATTGCTAAACATTGGAGATACCACCGGCCCTAGAAAGCACTTTGATACCACTTGTTATGCTCTTAACCTACAAGACGATACCATAATACTAAATATGCGAAGAAATATACCCAGAACATAGAACAATGAGAAATAACAACAAGTATTTTATTATTCATAAAGAAATGTTCACTTGCCTCTTCGAGGGGGCGACCTCCAATAGAGCAGAACTCAATACAAAATAAGACATGATGCTCCTCTAAGGGAGTCTCTATCATTTATATAGGATTCATATAATACCATGGGGCAATACCATGGTTCTTATTAATACCATCTATCTAATACCATGGCCCATTTGCAACTAAATGTGGTCCCTTCATTAAATGCGGGTTAACCACTTCCAATTATTAATATGGGCTTTATTGACTCTTTACTTAACTATAGCTATGACTCGATCCTATTACATAAATAAGGGGGTTAGGGTGGGACCCTAACACCATCCTATAGCTTTTGCAGGTAGGAAACTATCTAAATCTTAGAATAATTACACAACCACAGAAAGGGAAGGATTGGAAATAGTATATGCCTTACAAAAGTTTAGACATTATTTTCTAGCGTCACATTTCAAGATGTTTACAGATCATTTTGCATTAATGTATTTGGTTAATAAGTCTATTTTAGGAGGGAAGACTTGCATATGGTTATTGTTTTTCCACTGGAAAAATTGTAATCTTTCATTAAATTTGAAAAATTACATGTTGTACATGCTATTAGCATATGTTATATCCTTCTTGCCTCTATGGGCTCAGTAAAAAATTATAGTTTACTAGAAACTAGAGTTGTTTTGTCCTTTCATCACCACACAGGGTGTTCATTCATTTTCTGTTATGTAGGACAATATATAAAAGAGAGTCTGTTATATGGCTGCACATATGCCACGCAAGGCAATAAACATATAAATATAACCTGTAAGATGTATATACAAAGTTTGTCAATGCATATTTCTCAAAAATTTACAAAAAAAACCAATAATCAAGGGCTCTCTTCCCTGTGGTAGATCTGATCAATGTATGGCCGATGGTAGTAGCGGTATTCATTGGTCCCTCGCTGCTCCTAGATCATCCACTCTCCTCGAGGAAGTGTCATGGCCTCCTTGTATAGCCCGTCAACATAGCTATTATGTTCCCTGTAAATGTGATTGCATGTGATCATGTTAAATTGTGCCTTGAATATATTTACTTCATCCAAAATATTACTGAGTGTGTGAGAGTGACAAATAGTAATATTGTTGAACCAATTCACAATGATCTTTGAGTCCCCAAATATATTTAAACTCATGCAATTATGTCCCAATGAGAAATGCAGGAGGTGACGAAGGGTAATGAGTTCTGCAAAATTGTTAGTTCTAGCTCCTAGTCCCATCTTTACTTTGAAGTAATTTTGATCATTTATGTAAAGGATGAAACCACCACCGCATCCATGATGTTGTGTCGCACCATCGAAAAATGCCCAAGGTGTATTTTTATCAATAGGTGCAGGGGCATGTGGCTTATGGGGTCAGGGTTGATGAGGTTCAGGGAGCTCGTGATAAGCAGATATAATGCAGGCTGTGATGTGAGGCTAGCACACAGGTCTGTTTTCAAAAATAACACGGTTTCGAGCCAGCCAAATATGACAGTTGATAATCAGAGGAAGATTTTGTAGTTTAGAACCTTGATGTTGATTACACCAGCTTTCTGATGCATGGACAATGTCTTCTCCTTCCCAAAACCTAGAAAAATGAATGGAAGTAGAGATATTATGCTAGAGATTTATTAGAGATGTGCATTTTAGAAATAAATGGAGGGTTGATTCAGATGAATTCTTGCACAAGATACACCAATGCGGCCCATGAAAGGATCGATGGGTGAGAGTCTCTCCTGTAGGAAATTTGTCCGAGTATACACCAAAAGAACAGACTGGTCCATGGTGGCTATGTTAATTTCCATATATTCTTCCACCAAAAGGAAGTCTGCTCCAGATGCTTGTGGGAGATCAAGTTAAGGTATCTAGTCTTTGGAGAGTATATTCCATTCTCCGCAAGGCACGAGACAAGTTCATCAGGTCCCTCTTTAATCTTGATATGAGATTCGCATAATGCAGAGATGTATTCTTGCCATTCATGATGCCAACGAGGAGGTAAGTTAAGCTACAGGGCTGATTTCCATCCTTGGGAGAAGATGTTGGTGTTCTGTGGGTCCAAAATATGTGTTATCACCTTGATCTCTTGGGAGTGAAAATGATGTATGAGATCTCTAGATAGCTGATACCTACCACCCCCTCCAGTCCATGGATCCAATCCAATGCGGGCCTTTGATCCATCGTTGATTCTCCAGACGAGATTGTCCCTGATGCAAGGCAGGGAGTGTAAAAGAGCCTTCCAGACAGATGAAATACCATTTTTAGGCCAGCTTGGCAAGCGAACCCAGTCCATGATTTGCTGAGGCCATATATACTTATGATATGTGATAGTGGTCCACAGATTCTGTCCAGCCAGAAGAGTCTAGCACATTTTCACTGCCAACGCTTGAGGAAAGAGAGGAAGGTCTTTTAGTCCCCAGCCTCCCCATTTTTTTGGCAGAGAAATCTTGTTCTAGCTGACCCATGGAAATATCTTTTTGTCCTGGTTCCCATTCCAAAGATATATATTACAAAGTTGGTGTAATCGAGCCAGAATGTTCCTGGGGATCCATGCAAGTTTCATCCAAAATACAGGTGTGGCCTCAAGAACATTTTTGATAAGTACTAGTCTGCCAACTCTGGATAGAAATCTGTGACTCCAGATAGAAAGCCTTTTTTCCAATTTGGTAACAAGCCAAATCCAATCTGCAATTTGCTAACTGAGAGGCTTTATCCAGAAACCCAAGTATTTGAAACCCCTATCCAGGGGTATGGTACAATAAGGGAAATGCAGTTGGGAAAGTTATGACTCCTGGATGGAAGTGTGAGCTAAAGTAATGGTAGATTTTGCATGATTAGGCAGCATACTAGTAGTCGCTGAGAAAAGTGAGAGTATTTTGGAGAATGTGAGAGAGTCCCAAATACTCCCATCCAGGAAAATGAGAACATCATCCACAAATAGGAGATGGGTAAGGAAGCAGGCATCAAAAATCTTAAGTCCACGAAGGTTGCCATCTCTCTTAACTGAAGCGAGCAAATGGATAAGCCCATCCATGACGATCAGAAAGAGAAGGGGGGAGAGAGAGCAGCCTTGTCTAAGCCTCCTCTCAGAATGAAAGAAATGGGAGGTTGATCCATTAATGAGAACACTGAAAGTAGGGGAGGTAATACAAGCCATAATCCAAGTGATGAAGTCATGGGGAAAACCCAGATGAATAAGAAGCATCTTAATGTAAAGCCAACTGACATGGCCAAATGCTTTTGCCAAATCAAGCTTAAGTATAATGCCCTTATGGTGTTTTGTCCAGTTTGAGTGGATTGCCTCTTGGGCCGAGCCAATGGCTTCATGTATCTGACGATGCTCAAGGAAGGTGAATTTTTGGGGGGCAATATGACGGGATAGGATAGGGCGGAGACGGTTTGCAAAGATCTTGGAGATGATTTTGTACAGACAATTGCACAGTGAAATAGGCTTGTAGTCATTGAAAGAGGAAGGGGTATCAGATTTTGGTATGAGGGCAATAAATGTTGAGTTGATAGCATTATATAGAGAACTGAACAATCTGCATTCTTCCACAACTTTCAACAGATCATGCCCCAAAAGGTCATAGAATGCAAGATAGAATTTTATGGTCCACCCATCTGGTCCCAGACTCTTTTCCTTTTTGAACCATTTCAGCGTTCCTTCAAGTTCTCCTACAGTCACAAGGGCAGTTAACTCCTCGGCCTCATCATCATTTACAAATATGTGGAAATGTCGAGCCACATTGATGATATTAGCCAGATTTGACCCAAGGGGGTTTTTGTATAGATTCCTGAAATGTGAAGTGCTAAGATGGGAGGGTTTGTTCAAAGTATCAACAACTCCCCCCTCAGGTAGAGGTAGGTTCCATATGGTGTTTGATACCTTTCTACCTTTTGCATAATTATGAAAGAATCTAGTATTATCGTCACCTGCTTTTAACCATATGGCCCTACTTCTGAGTCTCAAGGATTCCTCTCTCTCCTTCAAGATCTTGGCCTTCTAGTTTTCAAGCTCAATCAAATGAGTTTTTTCTTCTACTGATACAAACCCCAGGTTTCACTCATCAAGCAGAGTGCTCAGCTCAGATTCAATGTGAGATAATAGCGAATCCTCCCTCTGATGTTTCTATTTAGCCCAATTGATAGAAAGATGCTTAACTTGAGACAGGTTATGACAGAAGCCCTTAGCCAAGGAGTCAAACCTATCAATCAGGTTGGCAGCCTAGAATTCTAAAACCATGTTATTGTATGCAGGGTCCTGTAGCCACACATGGTTAAATTTAAATGGGGCTTTTGGTTTAGGATGAGGGAAAAACACCTCAAGGTAAATGGGGGAGTGATCAGAGATGCCCCCTGAGCCAACCCATTGTTTGTAGTGATGTAGATGTTGCATGAAGGGGACCTTCATTAAGAACCGATCTAATCTTCGAGCCAGTGCAGCTTTTCCCACCCTTCTATTCCTCCATGTAGGAAGAGGTTTATTCATGGGGACATCGACAAAATTGTGCTGCTCCAGAAGGTTGGTCATGTACCCCGTGATAGAATCCACTTGCGCCAATGACCCCCAAGATTCACTAAAGCCCAAGGAGAAATTGAAATCGCCTCCTAGGATGATGTGATCTGGAGAGAAAATCGTAAGATTAAGTAGGTGCTACCAGAAATTTTCCCTCTGATGATAGGGACCATATATGTTTACAACCCTTAGGTTAATGCCCAGTTTTCCTGAGAGAATATCTAAGCCAATGAATCCATGGCCTCCCCAAGATGCTAAAACTCTGATGGTGCAGGGATTGTATCCAATGGCAAGGCCCCCTGATTGCCCCACAACATCCATTGCCATAAAATTCCATCCAGAAGATATAGATTTTAGGGAGCTGGTAATGTAATCTGCCTCACCTAGGGTTTCTTACAGCAGGATAATGTCAGAAGGTTCAACATCAAAGAGTCTACGCAAGGCTAGTTTCTTGGAGGCACTAGCCTTGCCTCTACAATTAAAAGATAGACACTTCATGGGGGAACCCTACCCGAGGTATTCAATGCTCTAAGAACCCCATCGAGAGTGGATTTTCAGCCAGAGGCGACGTTAGCCCCTGCTTTCTTGATGGATTTGGAGAGGTCATATTTCCTTCCCCGAGAAGACAAAATAGCTGAGCCGGTTAGGGTAAGTCCCAAACCAGCAAGTTGTGTTGGTGTTCCGCTAGAAAGGGTACGGGAGTGAAGAGCATAGCGGTGAGATGATGAAATCCTATTAGAAGATGGAGAGGATGAGGAAGTAGATAATGAATGTAAAGATGGCACGACGGTGGAAATAGAGGGAGGAGAAGCCATAGTGCAGGGTGCCACATAAGTGATAATGGATGGTGGAAAAAAAGATGTGCAAAAAGCAATTGAAGGAGATGAAGAGGTTAGATGAATACCCAATGCTTTTGTGGCTTCTGCTGCGGCCCGAGATCTGGTAAGTGGAAGCGAGATCGATCTGTGCACTTCGTCCCCCATCTTCAGGGGGAGATCGTTGGCCGGAGGGTTAGGACCCAGAACGGGAGAGTGCTGCAAAGCCGGCGAGTCAATCCTTGAAGGAGCTGGTGACGCCTTCGGAGGGTCCCCTGGTTTCTTGATGAGAGGGTAGTCTTTGAAAATGTGACCCACCCTGTGGCATCTCCGACATCGGAAGCGAACTCCTTCGTAGTCCAGGATCTGGACCCTGGTGAATTTCCCCCATTGTAGTGTGATTTTCTCCTCCAAACCCTTGCGTGTATCCAAGTGAACCAAGATGCAAGCTAGGGTTCTGTTCTTTGACTACACAAAGGTTCGATCATGGTCCAGGTAGGTGCCAAGGGCATTCCCGATTCTGATGAAAATCTCCTCACACCAATACTGTAATGGGAGCCCTGGCAAGAGCACCCAGAGTGGCCCTGCCCCTATTTGCTCTCTCTCAGGATCGAAAAGGGGGCTCCATCTCTTGAGGAGTACCGGAGCCATCTCAATGTGCCAGTACCTTGTGAGGACCAAATCCGTGTAATTCTCTTTAGCAAAATGTAGGGCAAACCAACCTCTGGGTAAGACCTACACCTCCGGTGGTTCCTTTAGCATTCCACCCCAAATCTCTCGAACCCATAGAGTGAGTATGGCTGCTAAATATGCTTTGCCCCGAACGTGTCCAATTAGTATTGTGCTAGCCATTTATGCCGCTTCCCCAATTGCAGAGGTCTCGCCGAACTGAATGGCGATGTCCTTTGAAGTCGCCTTCACACACTTTGTCTTTCACTTCCCAGTACGATGGGCAGATGGGTGATCCGCCAATGGATCAGGTGACCCTTCCAGAGAGATATTTTTCACATACTTTACCTTTACTGCCAGGGTCTCAAAGCATCCCGACAGTGAGTGCGCAAAAAATGGAGGGTTTGGTGCCGCGGATGCATGAATGTCTTCACTCGACATGGTGAAGAAGGTCGAGATGGACGGATGGGGGTCAAATGAGGGTGATGGAGGAGTGTTCACGGTAAGAATGTGCAGAGTACCAGAAGATAACAGAGGGCAGTCCAACGCTGGAGATTCGATAGAAAGTGACCCGATGAACAGAGGAGCAGTACAGTGCCCCAGAAAGGAAACCACCGGCGCTGAAATAGATGGAGCAGGGTCGGACGAGAGGGTGGAGCCAGATGCCAGCAAAGGTAGATTAGGGTTTCCGAAAATGACACGGTCAGGAAAAGGATCCTCGAAGAAATTTAGCTCCTCGACATCCATAGATTCGCCCATGATGCAAGCAGAAACCGACAGCAAATGGAAATGGGTGTGGCTGCAATGGAAACGGTGAGTGAACTGTCAGTCTCAAGTACCCAGCTCCAGGTGCCTGCAAAGTGTTGCAGTAAAACCTAGGGTTTTTACCCTAAACCCTTACTGAACTTGCCTAAACTCGCCATTGACATGTAGTTGCATTGTTCATGTCCTATATATATATATACAAATGGTTATTGTTGTTCCAAGAATATGACTATGAAATTATTGTTAAACCGAGAAGACTGAATGCAGGACCTGACCATTTGTCAAGATTGGAAATCAGTGAAGAAACAACCAATATAGAAGATAATCTCCTAATACGCAGTTATTTGCAATCGGAATTACAGATGATCATTTCGCAGACATTATTCAGTTTTTGAACATAGGAATGGTTCATTCAGAATATACTATGAAACAGAAGAAAGAATTAATGGTGAAGGCAACTGATTTTTCATTGATAGAAAAACACTTATATAAGATGGGACCATATGAGATACTACACAAGTATGTTCCTGAACATGAAGGCAACTCATTCTAAGAGAGGCTCATGAAGGCGCAACTGGTGGATCTTATGCAGGAAAAACTATTACGCAGAAGATTTTGAGAGCAAGATTCTGGTGACCTACACTACATAGAGATGCAAAGGTGTATTGCAGAGATTGTGATGTGTGCCAAAGAACAAGAAAACCTTCAAGAAGAGATAAGATGCCATTGGTACCACAGGTTACATTGCAGGCTTTTGATATATGGGCTATTGGTTTTTTTTGACCTATTAATCCACCTGGAAAGAGGACTGGTGTGAGGTACATAATTACTGCAACTGATTATTTGACAAGATGGGACGAAGCACAACTAGTAAGAGATTGCAGCATAGAGACTTATGTGAAGTTCATTTTTGACTACATACTATCTAGATTTGGGTGTCCAAAGTTCTTGATGAGTGACCAAGGTTCAAATTTCCTTAAAAATATTATTAAAGCATTGACTCATGAATTCCAAGTTTATCATCAAAAGGGTACTCCTTATCATCCTCGAGCCAATGAAATTGTGGAAGCATTTAACAAGATTTTGGAGAATGCACTTACTAAGGTATTCAATGCAAAGAAAAATGATTGGGACCTTAGAATTCCAGTAGTATTATGGGCTTATAGAACTACATGCAAAAAGTTGATAGGTCAGACACCCTTCATATGTGTTTATGGGCAATAAGTTCTGATGCCCATGGAATACATTATCCCTAGCCTAAGGATTGCAGCGTTTACAAACATGGAACACCCTGACATAATGGAAGAAAGAATGTCACAGTTGATTGCTTTGGAAGAAGACAGATTTATAGAAGGATTCCATCAGAAAGTACAAAAGTCAAGGATAAAGGCCTGGCATGATAGGCAAATTAAGCAAAATAAGTTCCAGGTAGGAGACCTTGTTCTCCTCTATGATAGTAAGTTTGTGAAGTTCTTAGGAAAATTAAAAATGCATTGGATAGGTCCATATATTATCAAGTATATTACTAATGGAGGCGCAGTTCAGTTAGTGAAGTTAAATGGAGAATTGATTCAGGGAAAAATAAATGGCAGTAGGTTGAAGTTGTATAGGGACAACCCTACCCCTACAGCTTTGCTCTGAGGAAGAAGGAGAAAAGTCTTAGTGCCACCTGCAGTTGAAAGTGGACACTAGACTATAAACTACGTTGCAGAGAGCTTCAGCGTAGAATGTACTTTTCTACAGTCTAAAGTATGTCGAAGTTTGCAGAAGCCACGACGAAAAACAGGATGTGCACTACAGTGTGGAATGCATCGAAGTTCACTAGAAAATAAAATTATGACAGTTAAAAGGGAAAAGTACATGGAAATTTTCATCTATGAGGATAGATTGGCAATATCTAAGGATAGATATACAATTAATGAGGAAATTTGAATTCAATCTAGACAAAATCCCTAACGATGGGGTTAGAATTTCAGAATTGTTATAAATAAGACGCCTCCCACCTAGATTAAGAAATTTGCTGAATTGAGAGCTTGAGTGTTCATAGTGCAAAGAAATTGCAGAGACTTTTTGCATGAACGTCCTGTAGATCGAAGAATTTGTGTATATTCGACGAAAGAGGCATAGAAAGAGTTGTGGAAGTAGTCGTTGCAGAAACCGCTAGTACGTCCGTAGCATCATCTCAAATGCCCACACTAGCAACACTTGTAGTAGCATCAGCTACAACACCACCACTGCAAACACAGACGAGATCCCCAAGAAAGAATCTGACTAAGGAAGTGAGAAGCAAGAAGAAACAAGATAAGAAACCCACTAAACCTTAGCAAAAGCCCGAACAAGTAAAATACAGTGAAGAAGAAGTGGAGGAGATACATGCGAAGGAAGGTGGTGCAATATTCTTGTCACCACTACCACCATACACCCACCAAGTAAACCAAATTCTAAACCTGAGAAAGAATCAAAAGATGTGAAGTATGGAACCTTTACACCCTTGTTGCTAAAAGCAGTACCCTTTAAAGGATATTTTTTAGGAAAAATTTTGTAGTTCAAGTTCACGGATTATGATTTTAACGATAGGAAGAAGCACCCTCAATTTGCACTAGACTGGTATTTGAAATAGATGCACTAATCAAATAGCGAAGTGACAAGGTTAGAGCCACATCAATGGGCGAACAGGTTGCGCAGTCAGGAATATTAAATATGTTGAATGCGTCGCACTTTGGTAGAAGTACGGGGAGCACAACATGTGTAAGGAAATTGCTCATGCTGGTGCACGGTGGGAATTTATGGTTGGGGAATAAGACCCCCATAGACCCTATGATGATTTGTAGGATTACAAGATTGTCATACCAAGGACAAAACCCTGCGGAGGAGTTTATTGGAAAGGATCAGGACCGCAGTATAGCGGAATGTATGAAGAAAAAGTTTGGGTTGGTCAAAGGAAAGTGGGGTTATGATATAAATTCAATCAGCGACCAATAAATTTGCTTCGCAATGCACACATTGGCTAGAAAGATCATGAGAAAATGTCGCACGAACGAAGTTCTTATGTCAGTGGTGTCATTAGCCATGCAGTGTGCCAATGGGTTTCAGTATGACTGAGCCAGATACCTATGAAAAGAGTTCTTGGATGACTGTCGCGAGGTCCAAGAGAAAGGTACAACTTTCCACTACACTTGGTTGATCTTAATTATTGCTATGTTGGCGTGGAGGGAACCAGAGGAATCGCAGTTCCCTCATGTACCTATAGATACATGTGAAGCTGCAATGTATGCTTCGCTATGGTTTACCACCAATTCATCGCATGCACAAGAAAACCAAATATTTTGTGTACTTTATCACATGGATTTACACATGCTAGTGAACCAACATCCCATACTCTTACCGAGCTCATATGAGTATTATAGCTCTGTGGCAAAGTTCAAAGCATATTTTCACAAGGTATACATACAGGTGTGCAGGGATACAAAGAACAAATGGCATGCCTTGCCAAGTATGGTGACTGAATACGATCTTTCGTCACATATACAGAATTGGATCGAAGAATGGCTGACTCTGCTGGAGGTAACAAGAGACAGTGCAACAGAAAAAGAAGAGATGGACACTTTGCAGCATGGCGAAGGCAGTGGAAAAGATAAGGAGTAGGATGAACGTGATTCAGAGGAGGAAGAGCTACATAATGAGGTTTAGCAAGATCCTCTTGAGGGAGATGACCAGACCAAGGAGACAGAAAAGGAAGAATCAGAAAAAATTGTTGCGGAGAAGCGGAAGGCAGAGGGAAAAGCTGCCTCAAAGAAAAAGAAGAAGCAAAAGGCCGATAAGATGAAGTATCTCATAGTCCTTACTGAAGGGGACTTAGATCAAATCAAGGACAAGATATAGGAAGCAACAACATAATCCTAGAACAGAGTCAAAGATTTCTATGACGCACTTCTGACCAGTGTCATAGAGCAGATCAAAAAACTGAATATACTGGCGCATATGGTTAGATAGCTCGCATAGATAGAGGAAAGGGTTGGAGCAAAAAGGCAAATAAAGCCTACGAATGTGGTGAGGCTAGCACAAATACCTGTAGGAGGCTTATAGTTTGAATCTATCGAACTACAGCAACAGGCTAAAGAATGGAAGCATGTTAACATAAACATCACAGCAGTGTCGTTGCCAAGACTACACAAACTGCACTTGAAGATTAAAAAGGAACTTAAGCTATGGGAACAACATACATCATAGCTGAATATACAAGTAGAAAAATAGAAAGTTGTGCTTTGGCAGAAGCTTGAGCAGGTGATGCAAGAAAAGGATTAAATGGCAGAGGAACTCTAGAAAATCAAGGAGATGGTCGAAGCCACATGTAAAGAGATTCCATACCTTGATGTCCAAGAGGAAGAGCCAGTAGAATAAAAGGTCGTGAAGCTCAGCCTTGTAGTGAAGGAGTATAAGGATAAAATTTTCGCAGTGAAATTCAAGTATGAGATGCATATTAGTGAGTTGCAAATGAAGTTGCGGCCAACTACGCCATAGGAAGTAAGGGATCAGAGGGAGACTAACCTAAAGAGTGTAATAGCCAGCATCTCTGCAGCATTGACAGACTGTGGGAAATTATTAGACAAAAGTTTGCAAATTTGGACTTCACTGCATGAAGATCCAAATGAACAGAAATTGCAGGAAGAAATGTAGCAGAAGCAAGAACGGTTAGAAGAAATCCAGGCATCTGTGAATATCTTACCCATCTCGCAGAGGCTCGTGAAGATCAATGAGAGTAAGGCCCTCTAGAAGAACATTGAGGAACTAAATAAGGAGGAGCATATTTTGATATAAAGGACTTAGCCTTGGCAAGATAAGGCCATCCAGTTATCATAGGTAGTGGATAAGAATCTTCAGGAGCTTCAACAAAGGGAAATAGTGTTAGTGCATAAGGTTGCAAAACATGTGACAAAGGCACTGTTGGAGGAAGCATGTAGTGAGGACAAGCAGGTGCCAAAAACTCTACAGCAATTCAACGAGGTCTACAACAGCATCGCAGCCAAAATTAGAGGCAAAGTCGTTGAGTGACTCGGGACAAGTCACATGTGAGTGTTGGGGGCCTATTGGGCGCTGCCCAACTTGGCCTAGATTTTGATGAAGACTACGCATTTTGGGGAGCGGAGTGCGAAGTAAAGGATGCAGCGGGGCGTGAAGTGGACCGCACAGTAGATATACCGCGTGGTATATGGGCTTCAGAGTGAGTCAAAGTCCCTCCCTTTTTGTAAAAGAATATTACTTTGTAAATGATGAATGGTTTTTGGACCATAGTAGCTTGTATTGGCGGAGTCCATAGTATATGGACCATGGTATTGTAATGTTGGACCCTTGATGTAATAGTATATAATAGGGTCTAGCCCCAAGAGTTAGCTCAATCGGTCAAATCAAGTGCCTTCCCAATGGGAGGTCACAGGGTCGAATCCCGAAAGCTCTTGGGGTTAGGTCAGTAAATAGGCCGAGGGGTGTTGATGCCCTTCGGGTGGCATCCACTCAGTGTTAAACAACCCTGGACGTAGCGGCTACCCATTGACCCGGGTATCTGTGAACCAGTAAGTGAAAAAAAATAGTATATAATAGGGTCAAATAATAAAGAGAAGAATCATCTTATAATTTGGATCCGTGTTATGGTTGTATCTTGTTGATCTGTACTTTGGAAGGAAGGTGAGGCTCTGAAGTTAAGTGCGCAAAGGCCTAAGTCCGCAGCTAAGTGTACGGACTGCCTGTAGCTAAGTGCGCAAGCCAATAACTGTTTGCTGTACAAATTCTCTATTATAAGCAACAGTTCTTGTGGACGTAGTCCCACATTAGGATGAACCACGGTAAAATCTGTGTCTTCATGTATTTATTTGCTTATTATCTGTTATAGTGTAATAGTTGTACTTTATTTCAGTGCAATGAAGTTTTATGGATGTATATGATATGTTTTAAGTGATGAATGTAATGTGACAAAGTAATGTATGAATGTAAAATATCTTATTAATGTTAAAGATAAAAATAACATAAAAATACCACATTGCACCATCCCTCGGGGTTGCTGAAACTTGTTCTGCATCCTCCCATAGTCACTTTGGGTGAGACTGCGACCTGCTTGCAGGTTGTTTTCAAAAGGGCCAGTGATTGAGGGTTTTTTTGGTGCGCAGTAAAAAATCAAACTTGGGTCAGCCCAACCTAAGCCAACACTCACTTTGCATTACCACCATGTAATTATTATGAGCTCTAGAAGCAGATTTATTTTCTTTTCTCAATATTCCATAATCAATTTATTGACGCTTATAAAAGTTTGTCTCAATGCATAAATGTATTAGTTATGAATGTGGATGTTAGTTGAGTTATGTTATCATCTACATTTACTTAATATGCCGAAGGTGTAGTCTATATTGGAATTGGGCTTGAGAAATTTATATTTTCAATAAAATGAATGATTGAGATTGCAGGCCAAGCGAATATTCTTCGTCTAATACATGATCTAATGGACAATATGAAAAGTTTGTCAATTGTTTTTCAGTTTCTTAAATATGCTCTCTTTAATTTATTAAAAACTCATTTGTGAAACGTGGTTATCCTTGTAATTTATTAAAAATTTATTTATGAAACATGGCATTGGCATTTCATGTGGCTGGTTAATTAACAATATTATTAGTAGTAGTAGTTAATAATAGATATTAAGTTTAATATTAATATTATTGAACATTGATTTTAATATTAATATTAATATTTATGTTAATAGTAATATAAAATTATTAATATTATTAATGGAATTAATGTTTTTAATATAAATAATATTAATATTAATATTAAAAAATAGGGATAGTTTCATTTATATAGACGAAATGAGCTTTTTCATGACCATTTTTCTGGTTAATTTTAATCAAAATCCGAGAGAGATTTTTAAAAACTTGAGTTTAAATTGTTTAATCTCCATAATTTGAGTGCCCTAGGGGTTTTCAAGAGTGTTGAATTCATTTATACATTCAAAAATGTATTTTAAATAACAAAAAACCTTAAAATTATATTGCCAATATTAATGAATTCTGATTAAAAAATGCCATTTGTCTCTAAGTTAGACTATGCCTTAAAAATATATTTTAAATTGTGTTAATTAGCTTCATTTATAAAAATTGGTTGGTATACAAATAATAGAAAATAATGTCTTTAGTATATATCAATCACATTTACTAATATGATTGTGTTAATAAAAAATATTCTAAATTTATATTAAATTTAATTTTCTAAAACAACTAAAATATATAAAATTCACTTATATTGCCCTTATTCACTAACCAATAATGATGGTTGCTATATTGCCCTTATTCACTCACCAATAATGATGGTTGCTATACTCGTCGAATATTTCTTTGAATATCGATCTAACCCAGGTCTAACGTTTTTTAGTGCCACGTCGGACACTCAACTGCGCAAATTGATATTTCAAGGAAATGACCATTGAGGAATATCGATCTATGCCACGTTTAACGTTTTAATGCCACGCCAGAGACTCAGGGAATCGTTGTATTTAATGTAATGATTTATATTAAAATATATTTCAAAATTTCCATTATATTTTCATTTAGTAATGAAAGTTATTTCCTAAATTTTGAAGTATTTCTTTATATTTAATGGACGGTAAATAGAGTAAATTGTTGATTTTGGTATCGGATTTAGTATTAAAGGAATTAAAAGAGACAAATTTATGATCCGCAATTATTAGTAATAATATCAAAAAAATTCATGTCTAGCTCATTAAAGATCACTTAAACTAACTTTTAATTTAAAATTTTTAATATATTTTAAAATTTCAAAAAATATTTCAATAAAATTTCCTAAATTTAAATTCTTTAAAATTTATCGGGAAATCATTATTTAACGATATTTAATAAAACATTATACAATTTTATTTATTTTGTAAAAATTTTATGGTAACAAATTTGGTTATTTGACAGTATAAAATTGAGAAATCGGGGTTTTTTTATATATAAAAACAATTGTATATAGAATTTTTTTTATTTGCAAACTTTTCCTTTAACAAATTTTCGAATAACAAATTTATTAGGTTTTTGTATACTTGGGTAATAACAATATATAGATTATGCTATGGTATTTTACCATGTTGGCAGAAATTTTTAATAAAGTTTTGAATAATTTGCTGGTTTACTTTTAAATGTGATTGCACGCTGAAATATTTTAGATCTCAATCAAAGATACTGAATGCAAGGTGAACAATGATATAACATTCAAGATGGACAGACGTTGACTCTTTACCCAGGAAACCCTTTCATTTAGTGTAATGATTTAGGTTGATATATTTAAAAGTTTTGGTATAATTTTATGTGGAGCAATTATTTAACAAAATATAAATGGTATGTTATGATTTAACGGATGAATCTGTTTTTTTGGAGAGATATAAGCAGATATAAGCAATTTAAGGAAAAAATTGGGTTCTTATATACTAATTGGATAATAATAATAATAATATATAATTTATTTGTTTTTTTTAATTTTTGATATAACAATTTTTAAGTATTGAGGGTTTTTTGCAGTGCGTTATATTAGATATCATATTTTTGGGATTCAATCTCATTAAGAAAGTCATTCATCTATGACCATTTCTATGAGAGATAGTCGTGACTCACTAATTTCACATGATTTTTTGAATAGTCCACTTAAAAATCATGAGAAATTAGTCACTTACTACTACCTCTCATGGAAATGGTCATAGATGAATGACTTTCTTAACACAGTTGAATCCAAAAAAAAAAAGATATCTAATATGACAATTTTCATAAATCTTAATTTGGCTCAATGTCTTGATTTGTGGCTATTAAAGTAAAGAATATTAGAATGTATTATTACAATGACATTTTAATATTGAAGGAGACAATAAAAGGAAAATTTAGTTGCTAAGAAGATTTAATATTCAATATTTTTGTAAACTAAATTACTTAAAATGATTTAGTCTTCCATGCAATAAAATGATTTAGTCTTCCATGCAATTGTAGATTTCTGCATTTATGTTTTTCGGTAGACTAAGATGTTTATGTATGTTTGTTTGTTTGTTTTTTAATAAAAAATAAATGATTTTCTTGGACTTAATGGAATTTGAAATCTATTTAGATTTAAGAAGAAGAAGAAGAAGAAATTATTTTAACATCCACGAGGGTAAAGATAGCCTATGGGGCAAATTGCTTCTTCATCTGCTTGATGTATTCGACCCTTCTTCTGTGAAGCTTCAAAATAAATGCTCCTAGCTTCTCGACAAACCCCTCACTAAATAGATTGTCCCAAGAGCTAGTTGCCAGCGTATTTGCATAACTTTCCTTGTTGTCTTTGAAAGCCTCACATTCTAAAATGAAATATTTTTTTGTTTCCATTTTTTCGGAAGAACAAAAAATGCATATTCTTTCCTCCCACACTTCCTTTGGCCTTTTCCAGCGCCCTGTTTCACAACGGAGTTGATGAGAATTAGTCCTTAACAGAGCAATAAGAATTTTGGCTCTCTAAGAGATATTGGCCTCTATGTATGCTTTTGGTTGATGACTATGAGTGGGATTAAACACTTCAATATAGTAATTTTTCTTTCTTTGTAGCTCCTTATTCCAAGTACACTTGTGGAACTTTTCCATGACAAAAGCTTTTATCTCTTTGTTCTTTATAGGACATGCGTTCATGCAAATACCCCATTTACTAAATCATTTGTTATTTTGTTACATCCAAGTTTTTTTGCTCTTGCACAATATATCATTGAAGACAACCTTAGGCCATCTACCCTCTTCCATTTGCTCATTTTTTTTTACATACCTTATGACTCGCACCATAGCAATTGCTTCAATAGGAGCAGTCCCTGTTTCACTTAACAAGATATCATAAGAAGCTGCACTTTTAATCTTAAATTTGTTTGTAATCAAACGCTTCTGAATTTTCTCAATTTGTCTCCACTACATGTTGGATGTACTGCTGGCCCATAGTTCACAACCATAGAGAATCACCAGAATCACTAGAAGCCCAAAAAGAGTTTGAGTGGTTTTCTAGCCCCATAACTTTGCCTCTCTACACCTATTTTGAAAAGCATAAAATGCTTTCCAACCCCCCAAAGTTCTTTTCTTTCTACAACCATTCCATCTTAGATTTTTGTTGAATATTTTATTATGAATATTTTATTATAAATTTACCAAATTTAACTAATTTTAGAATAATATTAATTAATAAATATAGCAAGGATTTTATTGGTTTGACTTGGGTCATTAGGTCAAATTAGCCGTTGTAAATATAGCCGTTGGAGTCTCTGCACACACTATTTAACTAGCTAAGCTGGATTGGATCTTCACCTGGTCCTGACGATGAACCACACTGGTTGGTTCGAAACGCGTCGACAAATTATTTTCTATGTGATTTCGCCGAAAACTCTCTAAACATTTTTGTTGAAGTCAAGTCTGAGGTATTTGTAATCTGCAACTTCTTCCATAATGTTGCCTTCAAAGTAGAACTTATGCTGGTTATGTTTTCTTTTCTTAGAGAAGACCACTACTTTCATTTTGATGATATTGACTTGCATCCCCACACTTCTACAAAAATGCTCAAGGGATAGTAAGTGCTCTTGCAAACCAAGAGCCAATTTAGCAATCATAATAAGGTCATCTACATACAAAAGAAGTCTTATAACAAACTTGCCCAAATAGATACCATCACCCCCTTGTGAATTCAACCACTCCTCAAGCTTGTCGATATATAAACCAAAAAGGGTAGGAGACAGTGGGCAACCTTGCTTGACCCCGATATCGCTTCTAAAACTTTCAGAAATTCCTGCTGAAGTTCTAATTTTTACTTTCACCTCTTCATATAGCCTATGCACCGCTGCTCTCAAATGTTTAAGAACCCCATGTTCCTCCACTCTGTGCCAAAGCTTATCCCTAGGAACCGAGTCAAACGTTTTTTCTGAAATCAACAAAGCAACAACAGAGTTCTTCCTTTTTCTCCCAAATTTTTTCAATGATGTGCCTTAAAGTTATACAATGATCAACTGTGGAATTTTTAGGTCTAAAACTTTCTTGCCCTTTAGCACGCTTATCTCTTTCTTCTACCCACTTGCTAATTTTGTTTTCTAGCATGCTTCCAAATAGCTTTGCAAACAAAGGGTTTATCATGATGGTCATATAATTGGAGGGATTATTGATGTCACCGCTCTTGAAAAGAGGTATTGCCAGACTAGTTGTGAAATCTGTGGGGAGCCCTTGTTGTATGATGTTGCTGAAGATTTTTGTAATGTGAGGTGCAAGAATCCTTGAGCCCCACTTTAGATATTCTTCTTGGAGTTCAGCTAAGTCTTTTTCTTTTCCAACACCCAACTTCTTGATACCCATCTCTACCTCTTATACTGTGAAGAGTTCAGTATCAGTGTTGACCAAGGGGGGAGGGTCAACCTTGGGAACCTACTCATAGAGTTGTCTTGCATAGTCAAACCATTTAGAAGTTGTCATATTATTTCCAATTTGTACCTTTTTCGGTTGGAGCTCCTTCCAAAATAATTTGGGATTATTTTTCCCAAGGAAGATTAGTTCTTCCCTCCTTGAAACCATGAAATCAACCTTTTTCTTGCTTAATAACTTCTTGTAAGCTTTGAGCTTTATGGTATCCTTGTTTGACTCCACCAAATGCACTGCATATAGTGTGAATGGCCTAAAACCATGAACTACACTGCAATCCTAGATTGTTAAAATAGATTTAGATTTCTCATGCGAAACTTATGTTTTTAAGTTATGAATGTCTTTATTACCATGCTAAATTGTGCAAGAGCCATAATGGGTCATAATTTATTGGTGTTCTTATTATGTTCTATGTGTTTCTTGTGGTTGAATTTATAATTTAAATAAAGCAATTTCTCACAAAGATTATAATGGGTCATAGTTTATTGGTGTTCTTAATATGTTCTATGTGTTCCTTGTGGTTGAATTTATAGTTTAAATAAAGAAATTTCTCACAAAGATTATCTTGTCCATTAAAATCTTTCTTTACAAAGCCAATAACACAACAACAATTAGAATCTTGTTTTTTTCAATTTAAGTTTCTAATTCTGCATATGAAATTCTGAAATTCGTTGTTCTAGCAACCATTAACAACTAAATCTCCATAGTTCATTACAGTGCTTGTAGATTGCCCAAGGTTGTAGGTGTCTATATTGGTGGTACATAGTCATACATAGGTTTTATGCATTACTTGGGGTGTCCTTTTGTTGCATAGTTCGTGGGACACTTTCCAGCATGGTACATTAAATGGATGACAGTATATGGCATGGGATCAGTCATTAAATAATTAAGCATTTACCTTTTTACCAATCCATATAACCTTCATCAAACATTTCATTGCTTATGACTATTTTATATTCTTTAATTTCTATAGTTGCTCACTGATATGCATCCACATAATACATCAAGTTGGGCATTGTATTGGATTGAGTTTAGACTATTCTAAACATGAAACTATGGTAATTTCCATTTATTTCAACTGTTATGAACCCGAAACTATGGTAATTTCCATTTATTTCAACTTTTATGTGGAATGGTGAGTCTCATGGCATTGTAGCGTTTGATGGTGAGATTGCTATTAAGCCCAGTCTGAACACTGAGTTAACCAAGGGAATATATAAAGTTGGTAGACTCTTTTTTTTTTCTTTAATGTGTGGAAGTAGTTCAGACATCATGCAATTCAATAAATACAATCCCAATGAATCAAGGAAGGATGAATAGTAGATTTATCGAAGAATTGACATTGTTCATGTTACTAGAACTAATTTTAAGTGAATATTGACTTGCAATGGTGACAACGAAATTTTAATTAATTGAATTTTAATGATTACTGTTGTGTTTGTAGATAAGCATATCCATGGTGACAGAGCAAAGGAATTTTTTTAAGCTTTAATATAGTGCAATTGTTCTCTCACTATTGGAATTTGGAATTTTTTTAAGCCTTAATACAGTGCAATTGTTCTCCCAATATGGGGATTTCTTCGTGATTTTTGGAAAACGATTTGAATATCAATAGAAACCAAGATAAATAATTTTTTCTTTTATCCTAAAAAAAATTGCGTTTCTAAAGAAAATTTTCTTCTATCCTAAAAAAATTGCTCAATATCCTAAACAAATTGCTCAATCCAAAGTAGTAGTACACTACACAATGGTACAATTATTGAACATTTTTAAATATAAACATATCATGAAATGGGATGAGAACATTCAATATGTATAGCATAGTCACGAGCACACAATCCATAGTCATGCTCACACAATGCATAACATGACCGACAATGGCCCAACTACTGAGCATTTTTAATTTAAAACATCCATTGAGATGGAATGATTGCATCTAATATGTATAGCATAGTCCCAATCACATAATGTAGAGAATGACTCACACTTCACCTCTTGAATGATTTCTTAAATTTTTCCAAATGATCCATATTATTGATCAAATGGCCAAGGCAAAGACAAGAAAGAAAGTAATTGGATGTGGTTTATAAAATCACATTCACAAATTCTAATCAACTTGAGAATATTTTAACAAAAAATTGCAAAATCATGAGGGCAAACATGGTTAGTACTACATAGATTGTCAATTATAGTAGAGAGAGTTGTGACTACTTTTTATAGGAGAAAATAAAAAAGAAATAGAAGAAAATAAAGCAGATCAAATATGGCCCTTACAATATCATTGCACAAATTAGAGTTGTTGATTGTCTCATTTAGAAAATTTTTGAACATCATATAATTTACTATGATCAACACACAAATTGGATGGAGACCCATTCTCACCTCAACCTAGGTCCTCACCACTCAATCAAATGGGTTCTAATTGGCTGAAGGGATGCGTTTTTACAATTTTCATGTTGGCCTAATGTAAACATATGCAATTGTATTAAACTAAACCAACCTACAAGTACACTGAAAATAGAAGAAATTTGTCAACTAAATAACATAAATTAATGTGCTTGAAATACACTAACTAGAGAATAGAATTATAGTTGCAATGTTGTTTTTTGTCCTATTTAACAAGGTTGCAAATATGTAAATAAATTTCTAACAAGATAAAATATACTCAAAATTACATTAGGCATGGCATGTAAGTAATCAATTTTCATAAATTTAAATATCCTAAACAATTATAGAAATGATTAAGTGATTGAACAATTGGTTAGGGTTTTTTTGTGAAATTCATTACTGCCATATTTTTAGCAGGGTTGTAATTTATGTAGAAAATTGCAAAAACAAGTAGACCTCTTAATAAACCACCCAAAAGTACCAAAAAATTCTATGTCTTAGATCTAGCGGTGGGGAGCCAAAAAATACTAAAGGATGGTCAATTTAGACCACCTTTGAGACTGGGATTTGCTGTAAAATTGAATTTCCAACAAGCTAGAAATTCAATTTTTGAGGTTTTGGAGTAAAAACATCCTGGGTACACAACCCAAAACTATATATCAACTTATAATATATATGTAAATAGATTCTCATCAATGAATCTCTCATCTCCTATCTTTGATGACATCATCATTTTACCTGAAGGAACTTTTGAGTCCCTCGTCCTCAAAAACTCCCTCTCATTTTTTTTCCTAGCTTTTGCAATGAAAATCAACCCAAAAAAATATTGCCTTATCCCAACCTACTATCCAACTTATAGCCCTTCAACTTAGCAAATTTTTTCCCCTTTCTTATCTCTCCCTTGTATGAAGGATTTAATTACCTTAACTTCTTCCTCAGGCTACTTGGGTATCTCTTTGTTGATTGGCTTGGTTATTCCACAAAATTGACCCTCATATGAATTTCTGGGAAAGCAAACTTCTCTCCAAAGGAGGCATAGTAGTGCTTATCAAGGTTGTACTTGAAAGTATACCAGTCTATCGGTGCTCTATTTCATGCGTTCGAGAGGGCATCCTCACCAAAATTAGGAAAGCATGTTTCTAATTCCTTTTCTCATGAAATAAACACATAGGTGAAATTCTATTGGTCAAAAAAAAAAAAAAACATCTACACTTTCAACAAATTTGTCATAGCAAGAATCCATTAGAGATTAACACACAATACCTTCCTCTAGGGAACACACTCAAATCCAAATATATACCAAGTATCTCTTGCTCTGATTGGTTTCGTCTTCCAAGAAAATCCTCCAAAGGCTCAAACACTTGGAAAGCCTTGGTTCTTGCCTTCCCCCCTTATAGGCTCTTGGACAGTTTGGCGAGTTCGGAATGGAAAATATATTAAATTGGGTCCAAAATCCTTGGCTTGGATCGGGTGAAGATTACATTTTATCAAACAACCTAATCAAATTCCTTCACCTCTTGATTGTTTACACACTTGTAGATTCCAAGGCTCAATCTCTATATGAATGGTGAAAGGAATCATGGAAAAATGTTGTTTGTATGGGTATTTAAACACAAGAAGTTGTGGAATGGAAACAATACATAAGACTTATGACCTTGAATTTTATATGGTTGGGGGAATACATAGATGATGATCTAGTATGGAAAAAGAACCCAAACAATGGGTATTTCTTAGCCAAAGTGGGATATGAAACACACATTGAACAATAATACATACAAATAAAAATATGGTGGTGAGGCCCCTTATGGAAGATATATGCTCCACTCAAATGAAAACTAACTTTCTGGTTGGCATTATTCAATAAACTCCTTGCCTAGGACAACCTCAACTAAAGGGGATGGAAGGGACCTAGTTTCTTCCCTTTATGCAAGTCATCAATTGAGAATATCTTACACCTATTTCTATCTTGCTCTTACATAGTGCGGGTCACCTCATCTAACTTCATCGAACTAGACATTAAAGGCTCATGGTCAGGATTAGGACTAGAGAATAATTTGGAAACTCGGTAATGTAATAAAGACATGTAATGCTTTATAGGGCTTCTTGACATCCTCATAAATAGTCTATAGTGGGCTAGGAACAATAGTTTATTCTGATTAGGGGATATCCTACAGAGGTCACTACAGGTGTAGTTAAAAAATTGTACAAAGAATACAAGGTTGAACAAAAACCTCATAAGTTTAGAGTTCCTTTAATTCCACCACTCACTCTAGGTTGTCCTTGGGGTTTTTCGATGGAGTGGTGATTAGTAAACTGCCATACATATTCCACTGGATAATTCATTAGAACATATCTAATAAAACTACATTTAAAAGTCCAAAATCTACACTATTAGGGTTTTATTTCCTTTAGATATTTGGGGATATGTAGATTACTGTTAATTGTGTATGCATGCAAATTAAATTATGCATAAAATAGAGAATAGAAAAATAAAAACTCACAAGCTACGATTTGACACAAGATATAACCTGGGAAACCCTTTCAGGAGAAAAACCCAGCTAGAAGGTGAGGTCTCCCTGCTCTCTTTCTTTGAATAGAAAATTGTTGTGAGTACAAAGAAGTATGGCTTGTGGCCCATTGGCTACTAAATTGAACGAATCCTATGTGTGTTCCCTATGTCCTATCCCACTTAGTTATTGTTTCTCATATATGGAACAAAATCACTAAAAAATAATGAAACCCCTTTTCTTCCTAGTGGCTTGGTTAAAACAAATCTCAATATCCTACTAGTGGTTAGGTTTGACTAGCTCAACTCTCAACCAGAGTTACAATATGAATGCATCTAAACTCTTCTTCATCATAATCATGTGGCTAGCCCCTTTACCATGAATAATGGGGATTGATGTGGCATCCTCTCGAATTATGGTGGTGAAAACAGGAAGGTCAATTTCTGAGTTGCATAACTTTTGCAAATGGACTTCGATTGAGGTGATTCTTGTGTCGTTGGAAAGGTATTTGTGTGTATAATATGGAAAAAAGGTGTGGTGCTAAAGTTGTATAATTTTACCCCAAAATACGTTGATTGATGCCTCAAAATGCTCTCAGAATGTTTTAGATCCCAGTTTGTCAAACTAGGTCCCGCTAGTAGAAATGGTCTTGTGAGTTTATTCCTCCACTTTTTCCACTCTGAAAGCATCAATATGGATGAGAAACAATATAATGATCAAATATGGATCATGTAGCTTAAGGAAATATGCCCAAGTGTGGAGTAGAAGTAGTCCTTTTCATCACTTAGTCCTCGTGTACAAGTTAGATATGCCCCCATCCAGGTCTCACATAACCGAGCTAAATTCAGTTCCCATTGCACCCTTTTGGAAATAGAAACACTAAAAATAGTAAGTCACTACAAATATTTAGCGACTCAAAACTAGTAATTATCTTGGAAAAAAAGAGGATGTCCATTGAGAACATCTACTTGCAGCCAATCCTATAGGACATCATAGATTCTCTCTCCACTTTTAACTGGCTTTCATTAAAACACATGCTTTAAGGGCTAAACAACACCACTAGCAGCCTCTATAGGGAAGCACTAAATCTTCATGTAAGAACATTTGTGGTCATTGATTTTATGGATGGAGTGGGACATATGACCACATGGTCATCCATGTAGCACCATTTTCTTCATAGTTTTCTTTATATCGATGCTTTCTCAATAGTTTTTCAGATGTGATTCTTTTGAATTTTCGTGCTTTTTTCCATGTAAGTATCACATTTCAGGAATATTGGGCCAAATAATCAAGAACAAAAAATGCCTCTTTCAACTAACTACTATAGTTTTCACAAAAATGACAGGTTCGAATATAATTTTGCATGTATAAGATGTAAACAAGTATTTTTAAAGGCTTTTTGTTTTAACCAACAAAAGATTGACATACAATGGACACTCTCTCAAAATTGAAAAATGTATATTCATTCTCATGAATATAAAACTTTTTTTGTTCTCATGGAAAAAAATGATTCCAAGCTACATATTTGAAGTATTAGCTATACAATTTAATCTTAGCTAAAACAAGATAATCAAAATGTACTTACTTGATGTCTAATGTCTTGTTGAGTACCTTTCTATGTGAAATCTGCAATCTAAAATTCTACTACAATAATATATACATGCATCTTGACACACAAAAAACTATGTATACCTACATAAAATATGCAAAATAAAATCAAGAAAACAAAGATAACTATTCCTTAGTATTTTTTTTGGTATCCCAAAGGAACCCAGTAGCACACTTGACATGTAACTACTAGTAAACCTCTGGGGGTTTATGACCTATCCTCCTTATTGTAAATTGGGTCACTTCAGGGGGGATTTGAACCTAGGTTGCCTTGTTCTACGATTTTACAAACTTCAAATCAACCAATTGAGCTACCCCCTAGGAAATAACTATCAATTAGTTAATATCTAAATTTAGGCTCTTTTCTCCAAGGATTCTATTAGATATAAAGATTAAAAATTTCCAACAAGCTAGTAATATAGAACATAAATAAAAATTAAAAGAAAATTGTTTTATACTTTTGAAAGAAAATGGAGTTTAAGAGTGAGTGTTACCTTCCCTTATTACCTCACCACTTTTTAGAGTTGTGATCACAACCCTTATTTTTTCGATCCTTCCCTTTTGAGACTAAAGAGTAAGAAGTTGGGGGTGAAATTATCCCACCTTCTTAGCCATGAAACTACTCACTAAAAATCATAGCTTAGTAGGAGGACCTTCTCATTTGAGGTGCCTCAATCAATGTAGAAACTATAGCACTAATAGCCATTGATTTTGAATGGGAATTCCCCTTAGAGGGCTTCTCCACCACTTAGAAATGTGTAATTTTAGTGGCTATAAAAGGCTAATATTTTACTCTTCCCTTCTACATGACAATTTGTGCCTCAATGGATTTCTACTTTGATCATATGATGAGAGAATTGTACCTACAAAAAAATGTAGAAAACATGGTGATAAATGTGAAAGATCAAGAATCATAGAAAATTTAACTCCATACAACGGAAGAACACAAATGAGAATATTTTTCACAAACTAGTTTCTTTTATTAATAACATCAAATTATCTCACAATCAACAACCTATAATGAGAGGAGGGGCTAGCAATTCATAAGTTTCATTTTTAATGGCTAGTTTTGTTCATTTTCTAGTGTAATCAAGACTAGTACAAATTTTCAAATTGATAACTACCTCCAATTATAGAATATTACTTCTTTAGAGACTTCCAATCATTAAGCATTTATACATGAAATTTTTCAACCATTCACTTCTTCAATAGAGAAATAGAGATCACAGTAAATCATGAGACAAGAGACAAAACAATTGGCCAATGACTAGGGAAAAACTCACAAGGGGAAAACCTAGCAAATATTTCCTTATGAGAGAGAGTTTGATTCATCAAAATATACATCAGAATATTCCAAACAAAATTCCAATATTTTGACCTTAATATTTTCCAAGTCAACCTAGTCAAAAGAGAAAGAAATAGTCAATCTTGGTCCAAGTCAAAGTTTACTACTGAGGGGCTGAATTTCGGTCTGAGGTAGTTGGTAAAAGAGTCAAAATTTAACCTCCAATACCACAGTTAAATCTTGTTCAAAGTACATATGTTGACCTACAGTCAACCCTCGGTCAACGAGTTAGAACAAGAGAAAATATTCAGTCAACTTTAGTTAACAAACCACTGAAAATATCGGCCTCCAAATGTCATTAAGAGTTCAATCAAATATCAATAGAAATTACCAAGTAACGTTAGTCAAAGAAAAGAAATATGGTTGGTCAATGCAGAAAAAATCTTTCCTCTTTATCCTTTGCATGTGTGGAATTTTCTTCTTCTTGTTTTAGATCGAATGAGTGAGTGAGATGGATATCAAATAAGGTCACTTGAATGCCAATATATACATGTGCTAGGAAGTGGGTTTTGACCTTAGGGTCAAACCCTTTCAATGCATGGGGCCGACTTAATCATATGATGACATACTTCGCCAACATAAAAATATATAATTTATTCTTTGATTTTCTAATGAAAATACCAACCGAAGCTACCAGTGTTCAACAAGTTTCCACCCACATTAAAATAAAACTCTTTGGCCTTTCATCCACAATGAATTCAAAGACTAAGTGGATCAAATCGTCATCAACACCAAAAATGTCCAATGGTGCACTAAAGAAAGGATCCAAAAGTCAAAAAATAGGAAATGATGATCAAATCTAGTCCAACATTCCTCTTGCACAACTCGACATCTCCTTGGAATGTGAATGATTATTTTAGTAACTCGCTCCAATAGAAAATACTTAGCAACTTGAATTTTAATAGTCACTTTATTGTCCACAAATGTATCTTCTAGGAAAGAGTAACCTCCAATGGCTAGTTTGACTCTTTTCACTATAAGGAAAATACCTTCTAGCAAAGGTTATAACGAAGGTTTCTAGTGTTATAAAATTTGCAAAAATTGGCAAAAAACCTCTGCTACAACATCCATTTGTAGTAGCGTCTGTTTTAGCGGAGCTAATAACATAAATTCATCACAACTAAAAAAATATGGGTGGCTGGAGGTTTTAACAAATATTTTCTAGTAGTGCACTTCATGGAAAAATAATACGTGCGTGCTCTAAATATAAAAGCACCAGCGCCATAAATTTAATTAAAAGCATTAGGACTAGAACCAATGGTTTGGAACACTGGTGGGTTATCATTATCAAAGCATCACAACTGCTTTAAAAATAAAAAATGCATTGGCTCAGATAGTCTACGATACCATGCTCTGAGACGTTTAATGCAAAAAACATCGGTGCTTGGAGAGTATACCGCTCTGGTGTGTATGTCTTCAACAAACGCCTCAGGATGTACTTCTTAGGAACAACACCGGGGCAAGCAAAAAAAGCTTGCAGGCTAGTGTTCTTAATTTGAATATAAAAGGACTAGTGTACTACTAATATAAAATAACCAGTGTTATTAATTTTAATAAAACATGGAGTTGGATACAATATTTTGTAGCACCGAGACGTTTGTTGAAGACATATGTACCAAGGCAGTATACCTTTCAGGTATCAGTGTTGTTTTCATTCACTGAAACATAAAATCTGTGATATTGTAACAACCTTGGTTAAAAATCCATGTAATAAAATTAATAAAGGAAAAATAATAATCAAGGTCATGGGACATGTATTCCAAGCTGAATGTTGGGAAAAAAAAATAGTGATGGGGATCACTTGTGATTAATCAATGGCTATGGAAATTAGCAAAGGCAATGGCAAAGGGTTTGGAAATGTATGAGGCATTTATTGGCAATTTATTTATGAAAATAATGGAAAATAAGAGAAAAGGGAGGTGAAAGGTCACATGTTGCATGTGAGGAGGAAAATGAAGGAAAAGTAATGGGAAATGATGAAAATAGAAGCCTCATTAATAAAATGGATTCTAAGGATTAGTTTGTAACATTTTGTTAGTTTTAGCTTGGAGTTCTCATTTTATTATCTCTATCATACACTTGGACACTTAGAGTTTTCTTGGAGCACTCTTGGAGGAGTGTGGAATACTTTGAATTTGGAGCAAGAAGGCAAAGGAAGATTAGGAAAGCGCAAGAGGGCATCGGGATCAGTAGCTATAGCAATTTTTGCTTGCAGGTACTGAGTTGCATGTATTATTTCCTTGCTAGTTTTGGCATGCATGTGGTTTCTTGGTTATGATTTGTCATTAGCATAGAGGATTGCCTGAATTGATAGTGGATTTGACTAGCCTTGCCATTTCCTAGATAGCCATGGTGTTGTTGGTGTTTTTTTTTTTTTGGTTTGTGGTCATGTTCCTTATGGTCATGGGTTGAGTTACTAGTCTTGGAAGCCTTAGTTGGAAAAATTCTCTAGAGCCCTTGGTGGGTTGAGTTACAAGTCCTAGAAGCTCTTGTTGGACAAACGCTTTGGATCCCGACAGAAACTGTGGGTTGAGTTACTAGTCCTGGAAGCCTTGGTTGGCAAAAACGCTCTAAAGCCCTGGAAAACTTGGGTAGAGACTAATATGGTGATGGTTAGTGATGTCCGACCATGAGGTGGAATTAGTGGTTGATGGTTGAGGTGTTTTTGCCTCTGGAAGCCCTGGTTTTGTTTTGTTTGATGTGTTTCATGAGATCCCACATTCATGCTTGGAATATGGTGTGGGGGTGATTTTCTGAAAGAGAGATTTGGTTCATCCCAATCTATGGTCGGGTGGTACGTGGAAGTCCTTTATTTGGTTGGATTTGCATACTTTAATAAGATAATTTTTCCTTGGTAATTTCATGAGTAAATGTGCTTCTATTATGTGGCTTTAATGGTTGTTTCCTCATTGCTATATCTCTAGTTATTTGCTGGTATGAGCATGTTTTATGACAATTATGATGTGTGGCTCTCATCATGTTTCAGTTAGCATATGAAATATTAATGAATGGATGACCTAATAGATAAAAATGCATCTATTGTGAGGATATATCAGTCCTCTTGGATGATTCTCAGATAAGTATGAGACCCATATGTTTAGATCTATTGTTATGACTTGTAGATTACATGTTTGTGATATGTTTGACGAAATATTTGTCATGGATAGTAGGGGTTAGATCAATTCCTTGTTTAATTTTTTGCATTAGTATCCTCATTTTTATGTTATTTGTCATTTCTTAAAGTTTCATGAAGTTCTGGGTAGTGGCATGAGTCCTGGCCGTGAAAAAGTGTCACAAAATCCTGGATTGTTGGCAAAAAATTGCCTCAAAAAGGCCATAGTCGCATAGATGCCTTGCTGTGAGAGCGAATGGAGGGTCCCAATCACAAGGATTCCTTGTCATGGGAGTGATTGAGGCTCTAAGGTAGTGAAAGAGCAAGTTCTCTCAAGGGTTGGACACCTAAAGGGGTTGGTTGGCTCCTTAAGGTTTTGTAGCTTCTAAGGGAGGTTAGATTGCTTTTGTCGTGTCAGTTCCACTTCCTTAAATTTACATGGGGATTTGAGTCATATCATAGTAATCTTCATCACATGTTTACCCCAGTGGACCGATTAGCTTGGGTAAATGTGGGAGGAAGGTGTTAGCAAGTGGTATTAGAGCATGGTTTTGTTCTCCTTAGGTGATGTTTGGTTTTTGTTCTCCTTGGATGAATGTGTTGTCATATGTACATTTCGGTTGCACATGTGTCCTCATGCTTGTGCTATATGTGCTTGTTGTCTATTCATGGTGGTGGTCATGGTTTCCATTGTTATGTCATGCATAATTTGATGGTGTTGTTGTCGGAATTTGTTCTTCACGAATGCATGTTGGTGTTTTCATGTATTGTGTGTGCATGTGTGTCGTACATAGTTGGTGTTGTAGTTGCGGCATGATGCATGGTAATTGAATGATTATTGAGATGATGTTTATATAGTGTGATGATTATGATTATACATGTATTGTGCAAATCTGGTTGATCTTGTAGATGAGATATCCTCCCCTGAACTAAGTTGAGGTACATTGGTTTGTGATTTAGTTTAGCTGACATGATATACATTGAAGGGAGAGAATAACAAATATGACTAGCAATATGGTAGACTACAATTCATGAGATTCTCCCTATAGATCATATCAGCACCATGGTGATGAGTACTCCCCTCACATATCAGATACTTTGAGAACTTTGAAGGCATAAATAAGGAGTTTCAAAGAAGATAATGATCGAATCATTCAATCACAAGAGAGACTTTCTAGGGAATAGGGGAAACAAGTAGAATTCAATGCAGTTATCCTTTAAAGATTTTCAGACTTGCAGATACATGGACTGCTTAGAATCAATCATGGATGGGAGGATAGGACTAATGGAGCATATGATAGAAGGTCACATGGTGAGCACAAGTTGGATAGAGATGACACGGTCAGAGATGGAAGATTCATGGATACACCTAATAAATGAGGTAGTGGACATGGGATTTACTCCAGTTCTGGTTCAGACATGTACCATAGTCATCATCATTATCATCCTTATAGGAGGAGTGATAGGGGATATTTTTCGGATGAGTTCAAGAAAGAAATACCACCTACATTCGATGGATAGATGAAGAAGTCACAAGATGTCGAAGCATGGTTTCTTAGGATGAATAAGTTCTTCAGATTGCATGATTAATCAACAAAAATGATGGCCAAAATAACCACATTCAGTATTAAAGGTAAAACAAACATTTGGTGGGAAGATGTAAAGAACATCAGAGGTATTCACGAAGAGGATTTGACTTCGAGTGTTTTCGAGATACTTTTCAGGAAGAAGTATCTATTAGAGATCTATTATGATGACAGGTCAAAATAATTCTATGAGCTAAAGATGGGATCTATGACCGATGAGGAGTACACTAGCAAATTTCTGGAGTTATTGAGTTATGTGCCTTACCTCAAGGAGGAGAAGGCCAAGATTTAGAGATTCATCAGCGGGTTGTCGGTAGCATTCAAGGACAGGATTGAGTTTGATAAGCCTAGATCATTGGAGGAGGCCATCCAAAAGCTAAAGCATTGTTATGAGCAATCAAAGCATAGATCTGAGACTAAACATGATTGGAAAAGTAATGAGAAGAATAAAGGAAAATGAGATGAGAAGTAAGCAAGACCTCAGGACATTGGTAAGAAAGAGAATCCAACACCACCTAAGAAGTTCAATGCATCTGATAGAGGACAAGGATTTTGGTCTGAGGAGTAGAACAAGGGTGATTGTAGGAAGCCCTTGCAGTGTTGGACTTGTGGAGGAGAGCATCACAGGACAGATTGTCTACAACATCAGGGTGTTAAACTGTAGATATACGGTGCTCAGGAGGCATAAACAGTGGGGTATGTTTGAATGAGTATTCCTCATATTTATGCAGCATTGGATAACAGGAAGGCATATCACTAGACGTTTATTATCAAGATGGATGGTAAGCTTTGTGATCAAGTTGTTTCTATTTTGATTGACCCTAAATCTAATTATAGTTATGTTAATATTGACTTGGTGGATAAGTGTGGTTTTAATAAAGAAGTGCATGCAGAGTCTTGGTTAGTGTAGTTGGCTACGGGTACTAAGAAGAAAGTTCATCATTGGGTAAGAGCTTGTGCATTTGAATTGAATGGTATGTTTACATCGGTGCATTTCAATGTACTTTTGTTGGGATCATACAATATGTTGTTATGTATGGATTAGTTTTATCTTCATAGGACCAAGGTGGATTGTTATGACAAGGCCATTGGATGCTTGGATGACAATGGAGAACAAATAATCTTGCAGGGTAAGAAGAAGGTGACATCAGTTAGAATGGTGACAACTATGTAGGAAAAGCACAGTTGCATAAAAGGGTGTGTGTTATTTGTTGTGCATATATCTAGTGATAAGAGTAAGGATGTTTAGGATGCGGAGGTAATGATAAGGTACCCAATCTTGTAGCAATTTAAAGATGTATTTCCCTCAGAGATTTCAGAGTTATCGCCTTACATGGAAGTGGACTTTTCTATTGAGTTGGTACCACGGGCAACATTAGCATCAACGACACCATAGATGAGAACATCGAAGTTGGTGGAATTGAAGTTGGAGTTGAAAGAAATGCTAGACAAGGGATACATTAGGCCAAGTGTGTCACCTTGGGGTGCACCAGTGTTGTTTGTGAAGAAGAAGGATGGCATTCTCAGGTTATGCATTGATTACAGGTAGTTGAACAAGGTGACAATTAAGAACAGGTATATGTTCAAGGATTGATGACTTGTTCAATCAACTGAAGCGAGAAGTAATGTTCTCGAAGATTGAATTGAGATCATGATATCATCAGGTACGCATTAAGGAAGAATACATCTACCAGACAACTTTTCGAACTAGGTATGGGCATTATGAATTTGTTCTAGTTCCATTCAGTTTTACTAATGTTCTAGCTACTTTTATGTGTTTGATGAATAGTGTGTCACGTCCTTATCTAGACAAGTTTATTATTATTTTCATTGATGATATCTTGGTATATTCTAGGAATGAGGAAGAAGATGTCGAACATTTAACAGTAATATTGAGATTATTGAGAGATCATCAATTGTATGATAAGATCAATGAATGAAGTTTCTTTCATATAGAGGTACACTACTTGGGGCATGTGGTTTCCATGGAAGGCATAGAAATGGATCCAGAAAAGGTAAGGGTTGTCTTGGAATGGGAAACTCCTAGAAATGTGGATGGAGTAAGGTCCTTTATGGGGTTAGCAAGTTATTATAGAAGGTTCATCATGAATTCTCTCAAATTTCATATCCTATCACGTCATTGTAGTGAAAATGTAATAAATTTGAATGAACAGAGGAATGTGTGGCAAGTTTTGAGCAATTGAAGTAGTTGTTAGCAAATGCTCAAGTTTTAAAGAATACAGATCTAGAAAAAGAGTTTTTGGTATGTACAATTTCTTATAGGAGAGGGCTTGGTGGAGTCCTTATGCAGGAAGGATAGGTGGTATGATATGAATGAAGGAAACTAAATGAGCACGAGCATAATTATTTGACACATGATATTGAGTTGGCAATGATCATTCAAGTATTGCAAATGTGGAGGCACTATCTTCTTGGCAGGAGGTTTGTACTGATGAGTGATCACACTGGATTGAGGTATCTATTTGACCAACTGAATTTGAATATCAGGTAAGCTAGATGGGTGGCCACGATCAATGAGTTCGACTTTGAGATCAGGTACATTAAAGGTAAAGAGAACAGAGTCGTCGATGCTCTTAGCAAGAGGATACATGTAAATCATACAGTAGTTATGAGCTCCTACGGGACAAATTTACAAGATTGATATTGCAAGAAGAACAATAGGATGATAAGTGCAGGGAGCTTATACACATGTTACAACAGGGTACAAGTGATCATGATGTGGAATATCATTTCACAGCAGATGGTTTGGTTAGATTTAGGGATAGGATCTATGTGTCGAATGATAGTGAGCTCAAGAAGCTTATGTTGAGGGAATTTCATGTTAATCTATATTTAGGTCACCCGAGATATTAGAAGAAATTGACAGTAGTGAAGAAGTTCTACTAATTTTTGAATTTGAAGAAAGAAGTGGCAAAGTTTGTGGCTAGGAGCTTGGATTGTCAATAGGTAAAGGTAGAATGTAAGCATCCATGTGGTATACTACAACCAAGTTTGATTCTAGAGTGGAAACAGGAGGTCATTTCCATGGATTTCATTATAGGTTTGCTAGTGACATCTAGACAACATCATTCTATTATGGTCGTGGTGGATAGGTTGAAAAAGGTAGTGCACTTCATTCTAGTGAAGTCTACATATTTAGCTAATAATGTAGCATAGGTCTTCATCATAGATGTAGTGAGGCTTCATGGTGTTTCAAAGAAGATAATGTCAAACAAGTATGCCAAGTTTGCTTCTAAATCCTAGAAATAATTTTTTGTAGGTTTGGGTACAAAATTTGCCTTCAACCCAACTTATCATCCATAGACAAATGGATACATAGAGAGGGTCAATAGGATTTTGTAGGACATGTTGAGAATGTATGTTATGCATCAGTAGTGAAAGTGGGAAGAGTATCGTTCACTAGTGGAGTTCTCTTACAACAATGGGTATCAGGAATCTCTAAGGATGAGTCCATTCGAGGCACTGTATGGGTAGAGTTGTAATACTCCATTAATGGAGTGATCCAGCTAACAGGGTATTGATAGGACCATAAATGTTGGCAGGGATGGAACAGGAAATGTAGCTAATCAAGAAGAATATGAAGGCATAACAAGACAAACAAAAGAGATATGCAGATTAGAATAGGTTGTTTAAGGAGATTCAAGTTGTGGAACAAGCATACTTGCATATCAATCCCGAGAAGAGATCCTTGAGGATTGGATCATGTGCCAAGATGGCACCTTGGTATTGTGGACATTTAAAGATTCTTGAGAGGATTGGACCAGTAGCCTATCAACTTGCACTTCGTTTGACATTGAAAGTCCATGATGTTTTCCATGTGTCATTTCTTAAGAAGTATGTTAAAGATGTTGATCATGTGATTTAATGGTATGTATTGTAGGTGGAGCCAGAAGGAGAATTCTAGTCGGAACCTCAGTGCATTTGGAATAGAAAGATTTTCATGCTTCGGAACTGAGCAATCGAGAAAGTTAAAGTGCATTGGAAGCACTTTGGGGCCAATGAAGCTACATGGGAGATGGTTGATCAGATGCAGGATATGTATCCTTTTCTATTCGTTGGTTGATTTAATGTTTTGGCATATGTTTTGGTGTGATGTTTTGGTACATGTGTATATATGTATATGGATGTAAATATCACCATGATCTATGTTATACAGCTCTAATAAGTGGTTACATGATTGTCATGTTGTTATGATTTTCATGTTGCTTTGCTTTGCAGTAGGTTGATCATTGTAAATACTGCATCGAGCTAAGTTATAAAGCTCCATGGGTAGTATTTTTTCATTTTAGCGGTCTTGCTAGTTTTCGGTGTTATTGAACATTGAGAACGGTGTTCCCCCAAGGGGGGGCGGGAGGTTCTGTAACAACCCTAGTTAAAAATCCATGTAATAAAGTTAATAAAAGAAAAATAATAACCAAGGTCATGGGACACATATTCCAAGCTGAATGTTGGACAAAAAAACATAGTGATGGGGATCACTTGTGATTCATTAATGGCTATGGAAATTGGAAAAGGCAATGGCAAAGGCTTCAGAAAGGTATGAGGCATTTATTGGCATTTTATTTATGAAAATAATGGAAAATAGGACAAAATGGAGGTGAAAGGTCACAGGTTGCATGTGAGAAGTAAAATGAAGGAAAAATAATGGAAAATGAAGAAAATAGAGGCCTCATTAATAAAATGGCTTATGAGGATCAATTTGTAACCTTTTTCAGTATTAGCTTGGAGCTCTCATTTTTTTCTCTCTTTTATACTCTTGTACACTTAGATTTTTCTTGGAGGAGTGTGGCATACTTAGAATTTGGAGCAAGAAGGCAATGGAAGAGTAGGAAAGCGCAAGAGGACATCGAAATTAGCAACTACAACAGGTTTTTCTTGCAGGTGCAAAGTTGCATGTATGATTTCCTTACTATTTTTGGCATGCATGGCACATGCATGTGGTTTCTTGGTTATGATATGTCACTGGCATGGAGGATTTTCTAGATTGGCATTGGATTTTTCTAGACTTGCCATTTCCTAGATAACCATGGTGTTGTGGGTTTCATCTTTGTTTTTTTGGTTTGTGCTCATGTTTCTTATGGTTGTGGGTTGAGTTACTAGTTCCTGGAGCCTTGGTTGGACAAACACTATAGAAGCCCTGTAATAGCTTGGGTTGAGTTAGTAGTCTTATAAGCCTTGGTTGGACAAATGCTCTAGAGCCCTTGATGGGTTGAGTTACTAGTCTTGGAAGCTCTAGTTGGACAAACAGTTTGGATCCCAGTGACAATTGTGGGTTGAGTTACTAGTCTTGGATGCCTTGGTTTGAACAAATGCTCTGAATCCTTGGACAACTTGGGTAGAGACCGATCTAGTGATGGTTAATGATGTCTAATTGTGAGGTGGAATCATTGGTTGGTTGTTGAGGTGGTTTTGCCTCTGGAAGCCTGGTTTGGTTTTGTTTGATGTGTTTCATGCGATCCCACATTCATGCTTGGAATATGGTGCGGGGGCGATTTGTTGAAAGAGAGATTTGGTTCATCCCAATCTATGGTCAGGTGGTACATGGAAGTCCCTGATTTGGTTGGATTTGCATATATTAATAAGAGAATTTTTCCTTGGTATTTACATAACTAAATGTGCTTGATATTATGTTTATTTAATGGGGTTTTCCTCATTGATATATCTCTTGTTATTTGTTGGTTATGAGTATGTTTTATGACAGTTATGTTGTGTGGCTCTCACTATGTTCCGGTTGGCATATGAATTTTTAATGAATGGATGAATAATAGATAAAAATGTAGCTATTGTGAGGAGATATCAGTCCTCTTTGACGATTCTCAGATAAGTATGATACCCTTATTCTTAGATATGTCGTTATGACATGTAGATTACATGTTTGTCATATGTTTGATAAAATGTCTGTCATGGCTAGTAGTGATTTGATCAAGTCCTTGTTCAAATGTTTGTATTAGTATCCATTTTTCGATGTTATTTATCATTTCTAGAAGTTTCATGATGTTCTCGGCAGTGGCTTGATTCCTGGCCTTGAAAAATAGGCACAAAATCTCGATTTTTTGGCATAGAACTTCCTAAAAAAGGTCATATTCGCATGGATTCCTTGTTGTGGGAGTGACTTGAGGGTCACATTCGCATGCATGCCTTGTCATGGGAGCAACTGAGGCTCTAGGGAAGTGATAGAGAAATTTCTCTTACGTGTTGGACTCCTAAAGGGGTTGGTTGGCTCCTGAAAGTTCTGTAGATTCTGAGGGAGGTTAGATTGGTTCTGTCATGTCTGTTCCACTTCCTTAATTGTACATGGGGAGTTAAATCATATCAAAATAACTCTTCATCACATGTTTACCCCTGTGGACCAGTTAACTTTGGTAAATGTGGGAGGAGGGTGTTACATATACCATGCACTATGGCGTTAAATGAAAACAACAGTGCTTGACAAGTATAACACATTGAGCGATGCAAAAAACTTGTTGGCCAGTGTTTTACGTAATGTAATGTAATGTCATGGTGCTAATTTATTTTACAAAGGCACTAGTATTTGGTATGGGATACCATTATTTTATTATCATAAATATCATCATTGAAAACTCATATTTAGAGCAGTGCACATTAATATACAATGTCTCATTATCCATTTTCTCCTTTTTAGGAACATAGACCTGTGACAGTGCAATTATTGTGATTTTTTATATGTTTTTCATAAAAAATCAACATATATCTTATAATAATATTCATATAAATTAAATTTTGATTAGTGCATTTGTATATGATGTTTGGATTAATTTGTTATATCATCAAAATTTTCATCTCTTCATTATAATATTTAATCATCCATATATTTAATCAGTGGTGTAGCATTTCACAGCTACATTGGACAACACAATAAAATGAAATGAAATGTATTTTATTATATATGAATAAGAGGTTATTTTTCATACAAAATGAGATAGTTATTGGTAACCCCTTTCCTTTCAATTGGGACACTATGTCTTATTTTCACAGACATTTATTTCAAAAAATACAACTTGCATTGATATCCAAATAAATCATCATTCCTCACTCGAATTGTCATCGGTGTTCGAGTCACTTCCATGAATTGGGTTATTTGGACAAATGTTTTGTTGATTGCATCAATTGTTTTTGTCTTCTTCAAGTTCTATCTGCAAACATAAAAATAAAGTGTAATGAGTGTATCTACATTGCTGAGAATAATGAAAATTGAATATTAGAGAAATTTTGAGGTTAAAAATGGGCCCCAAAACAAAAATGTACAACAAAATCCAACTTTATAATAACCAATAGGATTCAATATGATGATGTCAACCATGGGGGATGATTCACCATTTTTTGAGTAAAACGGTAAAAAAAAAAAGACTACCTTTTTTAACTCGTATTTTCAACTCATCTCCCTACGATTTTATTGAAATTTCAAGTAAGAGCGCTCGTTGGATACAAAATTTAATTTCGCATCCAATGATTACCCATGTTTCATACTTTCGATAGACTCTACTATACGAAAAATGTGAAATACATAAAAAAAAATGTGATTGCAATTACGTTTTTTCATGTATTTCACATTTTTCGTGTAGTAGGGTCCATTGAAAATATGCAACATGGGTAATCCTTAGATGCAAAATTAAATTTCACATCCAATGAATTATCCCGCTCGAAATTTAGTAAAAGTATAGGGAGATAAGTTGAAAATACGAGTTCAAAAAGTAGTTTTTTCCTTTTCTCTCCAAAACTAGATGAGGTAATTTTATTTTATTTTATTATCTCTGCTATTATTTTATAATATTCATTAGGAGGCTCACTTTAGACCTCAAAATTTCTCTCATGAATAAATAATATATATATCAATGTAAATCGAATAACAATGTACCATAGCAAGAAGTGAGTCATGAATTATACATATGGTTTCAAAACCAAGGCTCATGCCTTGTTCCAACAACTCTTTTATTGGCAGAGTTTTATACCTTGTTTTCTGTAAGATTTATACCCCATAATAAATCATAGATTTAATATAAATTATTTTTTTCTATTAATTATAAACTCATAAAAGTAAATAGCATAGATACTTACAAATTCCACAATTAATTTTTGATATGCCAACATATACTCACGACCCATATTTAACCCATTGTCAATCAATTATTCTGATGGTTCTCTTTATATGTTAGCACCTATTTGAAGACAAAGATGGTTGTTGTAAAACAACTTAAAATATGAAAAAATGAAATATTAAGTTGTTATAAGGAAATATTAACAATTACTCACAAACTTTGATATCAACCATTTTCTTCCTAGTCGTCCTATTTTATGTGTTGAATGGGTTCTTTTTTGTTTTCTTTTCTACAAGAAAATACTTGAAAATTAATATTTAACGTTAAATTATTTGTTTATATGTACTTAATAGAAAATTTCAATTATTACATACATTTGAAGCACGTTGTTGTTGAGATGGCTCCTCCTATGATACAATTATATCCATTTCTTTGATAATCTCCTTGTGCACTTTTTGGACATTCCTACTAGCATGTTTCACATATCAACTTGTTGATCCTTGGGGATTTTCATAATCTTCTTGAAAAGTTAATAAACTATTTTTATATTGATATCTGAAAACTAAATATAACAAAATTGATATTAATAAATGAATGGTTTGTAGTAATATATACATATAATTCTAGAAAAACATTTTAATTAAGAATATTAACTTTTGAATGATTCTTTTTTTCTATGTTTTTGTTATTGCAAGTCTTACAAGTCTCATTGACTATTGCTATGGAAATGTTTCATGTAGTTTAGATATAACCTAACTTGGTTCTTAGAATCATTAGATTGATTTTTGTATTGTAAGTGGAAAGTATGTCTATACGTTTGTTTCACTATATGTTATGGTTTTGTAAAACAAAATCCCCTTTTCATTAACCTCCAATACCACTCTAGATGAGCTAAGGACCAATTCATGGTCATTTACATATTTACAAAAAAAATAAAAATTAGAACGACATTATTTTCCTTTGTTGTTGCTCCCGGTAGAACATTAAATATATGTGAATTAATAGAATGTTTTGAAACATGGTATCTAATATTCATAGCTATATAATATAAATGAAAATATATATATATATATATAAAGATTGATAGTATTTTTTTCGTTCACCTAATTCATAATTTTGCAATTTTTCTATCAAGATTTTACAATCTTCTACACTTAGATTAAAAAATAACCTTATCAAGCTTTCTCATTTTGTGGCTTTGCGTGATACACACTAACCAATACATATTAGTTAAACTTACATATAGTTCTAACATATTAATTTTGTAAAAAAATTACAAAGAACTTGTATTTTATGTTTTTTTAGATGTGTTATCATTGTACCAATCAATATTTTTGTTACCTGACAACTTATTAGACAATTTTTTTATTAATATACAACCTACACCATTCAACACAGAAGCCATTAAATATATTTTATAAATAATACACATAATTTCAACAAAAAGGAATTTAGTAGCTGGTGCAGTTATGTACATAAATGCTTCGACGTGTTTAATTTCATTAACACACCGAGGCATTTAATTGTTTTTCACTGACAATGAAAATTATTTTTTTTAAATAACTTTAAATTATGATAGTGTGTTATGTAATGATAAAAGCACTGCCATCACAGTGAAAAATGAAAACATAAAAAAATTAAATACAATTTTTTTGGACTTAACGGTGCTATTTGGCAGAGGCACACTGGTGTGTTATATTACATAGGGTGCACTGATAACAAATGTTGTTTTTAAAAGACGAATAGGGACGAGAAGGTTTGGTTTGATATGTAATGATAAAAACATTTTCATTGCAATAAAAAAATAAATACAAGTTTTTTTGTCTTAGCAGTGCTATTTGGCAAAGGCACACTGATGTGTTATATTACACAGTGTGCACCGGTAAATAGACGTTGTTTTTTAGAAAAACAGATAGGGTCGACATGATTTGGATCATATTCAATAAATGGTCCCCCCACATTACATGTCAAACACCCTATATATAGTAATATACAAACCCATTAAATCTAAAATGCCTAAAATGAAAAGCCATAATTGTGAAGTGGTAGAGGGAGCTAAAACCTAAGGTGAAATTTTGCAGTCACATAAGCTAGAATATGCAAGGGTTTAAGGTAAGTATTGAATTTTCTTTTTTTAATTTTAATTAAATCTAAATAAGAACATAGATCATAAAAAAATTTACTAGTGAAATAAACAGTAAAATTTTATGATGCAATGTTTTTTCTTTTTTTATGAATTTTGAATAAATCTAACAGAAATTGTAAAAAAATTAATAATAAAATCAATAGTAAAATTTAAAATTTTCTATGCATGGTTTGAGTGAATTGCCATAAATTTTGATATTTTCTATGGTTCCAAAGTATTATGTTGCTCCACAGTTCTCCTAGTATGTCTCTCTGTAGAAATTTGATAGAAATTGCAATTGTTCAAGATTTCAAACTTAAAAACAAGAGACAAAATTCTACTCTATTGATCTACATAATGGAAATCACAATTTAGAACAACATGCAACAAGAAAAGCCACAAGCACATAGTGATTTCTAAGGGAACCCAAGTGGGAAAAAACCCTCAATCCTCTTTGTATTAATCAGTTGAATAGATAAATTATTACAATTGCTAGCTCTAGCTCTAAGCTCAACCTGAAAAAGTACAACTATTCTCTCTACTCAATGAGAAACTCTAACCAACACTTAGCTAGTTATTTGCTCATTAAGCCTCTTATTTCTTTGTGAAAATCCTGAGGAAATTATCCCCTAAAATATAGAAATTTCCTCCTAATTGATTGTGCAATTCCCAAGGATTGATTTCCTAACTGCATGCAACACCTATACACTCAGACTAATACACAACCCATGTTACACTGGCCTTGTCATTTCCACTTTAGCAGAGGAACTCGAATTTCATGCATGTATTAGATATTTTGGGTTGATTGATCAGTTAATTGGAAGATATTTGAGTTAGATTGTTGTCCCACTGCACAACTTCCCTTCAACTAACTCTAGTAATAGTTAGAGGTCAGTTAATTGAATGCAACTGAAAATAACTTAACTGAATTGCTAAAATTTAGCAATAAACACATGCATACCTTAGCTCCAAGCCCCTAACTTGAATTTACTAAGATAACTGAGTGACAAGATCCATGTCACACTAGTTAACTGCCTCCAAGTTATCTTGCTGATGTGGAAATTCAATTTACTCATTTTGACTAAGGCTAAAGTCAAATTGACCCTTTCTTGCTACATATATTTAACACTCTCTCTTAGCAAGAAATGGATTTTTCACCATCCCTATCATGCACCTGTGGAATTCAAATTTCCCTCTTGACATTGCCTTTGTCAAGATGCCAGCATCTTTCTCCTCAGTTGGAATGTATTTTAGCAACATAATTATCCTTTGCACATAGTCCCACAAATGATGATACCAAATATCAATGTGTTTGGACCTATCATGAAATATTGGATTCTCAAAGAGCTCAATGCAACTCTAGTTATCACAATATATCACCATCATATCCATCTCCTGACTGAAAAGGCCCACAAGTATTTTCCTCATCCATATCGCCTCACATGTTGCTTGGCTTGCAACCATGTATTCAGCCTCTATTAACCTGAGGGCCATAAACCTCTTCTTCCTGTTGTATCAGGAAATAACTATGGACATAGAACTGAAGATAACACCTAAAATAATTTTCTTGTATGATGGACTTCCTGTTGAAGCTACATCAGTGAAGCCTTGGAGATTCACTCCCTCTGTCCTCTTGTACCATAATCCATACTTGGTAGTTCTTCTAAGGTATCGTAAAACATGCTTTTCTACCTTCCAATACAGCTTGGTAGACCTCACCATAGTTTGACTCAACTAGTTTACTACATAACACATGTCGGGTGCCGTGTTCACAAGATACATCATGAACCTGTTGATGGCCAAAAATTACCTTATCAACATGTAAGGGATATCACCCAGTCAAAGATCCAACTAAGCCCTTATCCACTTGATTTGGTGGTTCCGACTGGATCAATTGGGTCTAGTTACCCTCTCTCTCCTCACTGACTTGTGATATTTCTATTACCTACCAAACAGAGAGAACTATATTGGAATTACCCTCTTGTTGAAAGCTTGAAATAAATAAACCCTTAAGCTAACTTGAAGGCTCAACCAAGCTACAACTAAGGTTTTCCTCTGTGTGAGGGGACTTCTAGAAATGTAAGCTTGAATCTAAATGCGGATTTTATTCTATGATGTAGGTGATAAAAATAAATTCTAAATCTATCTTGATTAAGAAGATATAGATCTATCCCAACCGAGAGCAGAATAACTATATAATTGGGGATTTTAACATGCCTTGTTTATAGTGAATATCTGGCTAATGAAATATTCCTACTAGCTAATATTATAATTACCAAAATGTGCTCTGTTAGAAGACAATAATGAATGATTGACTATTAAAACTAGGAAAAAGTTTTCATAATTTCAAGAGTAATTAAATCGATTTTAAAATGAAGATTTTCGAGTAAATGATTACTAAGAAATCTAGTTTAAGTACTTAAACAAAAATAGATTAATAACAAATCTATGTGACTATGAATTAGATAGCTAACTAAGACATTCATCCTCACATCAAACATGAATGGACAATATGAGAAAACCTTACATAGATCTTCCATTACATAAATGAAATTTGCATTTAAATAAAAGTATTCAAATTAAAAACTAGTGAAACTTGGTCTCTTACTTTGTTCCTTGAACTAATCTCCAATAATCTTTCATAAATTATAAACTCTGTCACTAAAAGAAAGAACTGCAATAGTGCAAGCTCTGCTCTCAATACAAAGTCCATATTTGAAAATAAAAATCCCCATTGACCTAGATCTAAGTTTTCTCGTCCTTCCTATAGCTATAATCCCTTATACAAAAATTATTTAGAGCCACTAGTTTCAGGAAAGAGGAACCCCTTCTTCAATATCAAATATGATATTTAATAATTACAAAAATCCCCAAAATGGAGAGCTATTGGGGGTGGTTTTCCAAATTCTTAATTAGAGTTGTAAATTCTCCATTTTTCTCTTTGTTGGTCTCTTTCCATTGCTCCAAAGTGCCTCATCTTCAAATTTTCCAACCGATTCCCTTCTATAAACCAATCAAAACCAAAATAAAAATAAATGAAATTGCATACTAGAAATCAGAAAAATACTCTCATCAAATTGCTAAATCAAAATAAATAAAATCTAAAGAAATTTTCATGCTATGATCACTTCAAATAGACTTGATTACCCTTCAAGTATTAATGGGGAATGAATTAGTGGTAAAAGTTTTCTCAAGCCAATGAAATTTGCCCAAATCTAATTAGGAAAAATCAATATTTTTTGTAAACTCGCAACTTCATCTTCTGCTAATTTTTTAGGTCATTAAATGATTGAATTTACTAAATTTATCATTCTCAAATTATTTTTCTCAGTCTTAGCTTTATAACGAACTATCATGAGCCTCATTTAGCCCAAGTAAATTTCTAAATATGCCTTTCCAAAACCAAGATATCAAAAGTACCACAATTCTAAAAAATGCATATCTAAGTAATAATTTGACCATTTTTAATTAAAAATCTAATTTTAAACTAAATTAATAAATTATAATTAAATAAAATTAATTACAATTATTAAATTAATTCATTAGATACAAATTAATTAAAAAATAAATTAATTTACCATTATAAAATAATTAAAATTAAATATGAATAAAATAATAAAAAATAAATATTAAAATATTAAATTAATAAAAAACAATCTAATAAAATTTAAAAATGTGGCCGACAGCTTTTGGCTCATGAAAGCTATGGTGAATGGGGAAGGTATAAGAGATTTTAAAGAGGGAGTTATGAGGAGTGATATGATCTCGGTGTATTAGAGGTAAAAGGAATGGGTGTCGGGATGGAGGATGGGCTTGAGAGCCCGAAGGTGTGAAGTGAGGTGGAGAGGGGAGGTGGTAGTTAAGGTGAGGTGGGAGGCCCACACGTTGTGGGATCTCTCCACCAAAAATAAACTACAACCATTTTTAGTCCTTGCCTGGGACTAATAGCGATCGATAGAGCGTTGACTGCATATTAATCCTTTGTTTGACCAAAAATATTTACGTGCATCACAACTTTAACCAAAGTTTTAATATTAGAAAATAATATAAAAATTATTATGTAATTTCTGATTGGACAACAAAGTTGAGGGTCTTATTGCGAGCTTCGCAGTTTTCAAGACATTCATGTTTGAGTAAAAATAAGATATCCAAAGTTTTGGATATGGAAAGTTTTTTGTTATCCAAAGTTCGGTCATATTGCCGACCAAATTTTTTTTTCGAGTTTTCAGATATGGAAAATTTTTGTTATCCAAAGTTTAGTTAGTTGACAGCACATCGCTTCGTGGTGGCAAGCTAACAGCCCATCGTTTCGTGGCAACATGCATGCACCTGTGTTCATTGAGCCAGCCCATCGCTTCGTGGCAACATGCATGCACCTGCATTCGCTGAGCCCGTGCCTCTTTTAAAATACAGATCTCTCCTCCTCGGCTCCATTACCTTACGGAAAAGCTCTTCTAATTTTTCGCTGGAGTGCAGAAGTAACCCTCTGCAGTAATGGTAAGCAAGTGACATTTCAAATCCTATAAATTCTCGCCCATGGAAGAGAAGAACCGAGGCAGCCTCTCAATTGGGCTCCGCAGCCGAAGGCTACGAAACAACGCTAGTGTAGTGGTGCAAAGAGGATCTTTACGATGACATTGACGAGGATCTGTTCAAGCTGTCGAGGAACCGGGAATTGGAAAACACGACCCTTGAGAAATTTATGGCCAGCAACCCAAGGAGCAAGTAGAAATGCAGAAAATTTATCTCTGGCTACAGTCCCATTTACATATGCATAGAATGCAACCTCAGAGCTAGTAATGGAAAGAATTTTATCACAATCTGTAAGTTTCTCTTTATCTTTTGTACTGTTGCTTATGGTCTGTACATTAAGCTTTGTTTTTCTTGAACGTTTGTATAACTCTGGTGCAAGATCCGTCATTATCCTTGTAATTTAGATTGTTTTTAATCAAAGAACGAGTATTTGGTAAGAGCATTTATTTACGCTCAGTCAGCGGAAATAGAAACCCCTCTATGTCAAACAAACTAATCAGTTTAATACCAGACTACAAGCCAATACTCTTAGCAAATGCTAGCTTCAAGCAGTAATGTGGATCTACGTAGGTTGCTTCTGTTTTTCTGTGGCAATCGGATTTGTCTATTCATTAGCACAGCCAGATGTTTCAGATGTTTGCTTGTTTGATGCATAACGAATTGTATAAGCTCCTTCTGATGTAATGTTTTAGCCATTCTCAATAGACACAATTTATCAATCGAAAATGTTAAGGTATATATGTAGTGAAACTACCTGGTAAGGTATGCTGTCTGCTGGTGGTCTAGTGTTTATTGTTGTGTCAAATGAGGTTCTGATAGAATGCTCCATGTGGTGGTTGCATTGTGGAGTGATTGGTATAGATTATAAATATTGGCAGTTGTAGATTGAAATTTCCTTCGATTGAATGAAAATTATTAGAACTACGACCTTTTTGGTTGTCACCCAATAATCCTGTTACTTAGCTGTGGAATCTGAACCATTAATTGTCTTTTAATTCACACGAGTGTATTCTAGACCCTTTTTCCTTAAAACCTGAAGATAAATAAGTAATTTAGCCATTGTTGGTATTCCGTGCTGGTTCTGTCAAAAAAATTAAGGCAATGTCTCGAAACTATAATGAGGACAAAATAACACTATAATGGCCGCAGGGTGCCAAGCATGTATGCTAATTACTGCTCAAGTCACTGTTCCGTGTCAGCAGGTACTTGTTGCATTATCTGTTTATCCTGCCACTTCTGCAGCGCAACACCTCTGTAGAGTGCACAGATATCTGCAGACTTTCTCAAAGCTCTTTACTACTTGCATAAGGTTATACTGTCTTTAAGGGGTTTTTCATTATTTCTGACATAACATGTGTCTTTATTCTTTTTAGAGGATATAATAGTGTAAATCAGAAGATGCAAGGGCATCTTCACACCCTTAAGAATAAGTGGGAAAGTTGAATAGAAATATATAATTTATTTGAATGATGGTAAAAAATCATAAAAGGGAGTAACATATTTACAGTTCTTGTGTGGGGATAGTAATTTGGATCCAAGTAGGCTTCCATTGTATCCTTACTTTGCAGTCAGATTTCTTGTATTTGATGGGCTTAATGACGTTCTCTGTGGATTAATTTGTCTGATTGATATGTACCTTGCATGCTTCAGCTGCTTTGATGTTTGAAATGATATCAATATAGATTTAGGGTTAAATTGACTTTAAATACAACTAACCTTACAAGTCTGATCTACATTTTTACTCGACTATGGAGTTTGAAGTATTAATTGTTGCCTTTATTGTTGCGTTTAGATTCCAGAGATCCTTTCTAGGTTTCTGTCAGAGCCTTTGATGTCAAGATTGTCATTATCTTTTGTATAGCTGTTTCTTCGAATCTCATGAATTAATTTCCTTCACAGGAACAATGCCATCTGACATCGAGAAAGAGTCTGCATAGCAGTGGTCCACTGAGTATCCGAAGTGCTGGCTCATTTAATGGGAGTCCTCCAGTTTCGCCAAGGGGATCTGATGATTTCAAGGTATGTTATTTTACTATGTTTTCTGGAGCAGATCATGAAACCTAATAAATCATGTTTCTTGAATGTATTCAACAATGAGTCTATGACCTCTGTGTTGCCACACCTAGACAACAATTGTGCCAGAGAATTTTAGATATGTTATGTGGTTGACATTATCTTCTTCAAGCCTGGTTTACTGCAACAAGCTCTCAATTCTGATGTGTAGGTTTAGTTTCGTTATATGGTTCTTTGTTTCAATTTTTGTATTCTGCTACTGGGTACAGTTATGGTATTTACATTCAGCTTCCTTTACAATCATTCTGGGTCTTGTACATTTTAATGAAAAGTATAATAAATTTACAATGGAGAGCCTTACCTCTATCATTGCTTCAATCTTGGAACGCATTGGTGTTTTCATATGAGCACAATGAAGATATTTTACCTTTTTATGAATGTTTGATCTCTTTATAAAAATGGCTGGAAGATAAAAATATAAGCTTTTGATAAGAGTATGCATCTTCTCACTGCGGTTACAATTTTTTGTCACAGTTTATCAATCGCCTTTCCTGGTTGAAGAGTAAAAGCCTATTAATTAGGCTCCCCACTGAGTGGGATAAACAAGATGACATTCAATGGAGCCAGCACGGATCAGGTTATTGCTGCTTCCAATGCTCACAATTTCATCAGTCAACTAACAGATGGTTATGACACGTAGGTAAAATTTATATTTTCTTTCTCATCTTCCATTTCTGGCAGGTACAGTCTATTTGAATTTCCTTTCATTTTGGTAATACAGGTAGGTGAGCGCGGAGTCCAGAAGTCCCGAGCCCAAAAGCAACGTATAGCTATTGCAAGAGTTATGCTCAAGGATCCTCGTCTACTTCTTCTAGACGAGGCCACGAGTGCTCTAGATGCACAGTCGGAGAAGATTGTTCAGGAACTGGGCTTCACTATAAAACCCCGTGAAGCCGTCTCCGGAACTCCATCGGAAACCAAGACTGGCCCGCGAGCGATTCCCGTTGAGGATCCCAGAGAAGAATACGCCCCGGTGCCACGCATGGCAGAAGCTACAGCAAAGCCAGCAAAATGAACCACTTCATCGCACGAAAATGCACGCTGTCTGTCTTTCAGGATCGATATCAGTTCCTGGGGTGACTACGAAGCATTTTTTCAAAGCCAAACAACCACCGCAGCATTGTGATGCGAACAGAGGAACCTGATTTTCATATGTACACTTCGCCGCCTCAAATTGGCAAAAGCTTTCGTGGACAAAAGGGTACAGAAATGAGACACCCACCTACTTGACGAATGACCCAAAGCTTCGGCATTTATGAGTAATTGAACTTTTGTTAAAGAAAACGCAGTGAAGAGACCCAGTGTGGACTCAGGAGTGTCTCTCGTCCAAGTTGAAATTATGATGAATAAGAGATCATGTGCCAAGTTGCATGTACCAAAATTTAGATTGTATTTTTGTAAATATGTGTTGTAAATTTTGTAAGTGTATTATTTATTAAAGATTTGTAATTTTTTATTCTATTTTAGATTAAAAAATTTCCATATATGTGTAGGAGGAAAAAGTATGATTTTTTTGGTTTTTCGGAAAAGTGGAAAATAGAATGTAAATTTTGAAGTGTAAAAAAAACCTAATACATCAAACCTGGAAAATAGTTTTAAGCCGTTAAAATAATTTTATTAACCTTATTCAAACCCAACAAAATAAGAATAAACTCTTTATAAACTCAATAATTAAATATTAAAATGGAACAGCCGAATTTCAATACAGACTAAAATAAGTTTGGTCTACTGCCTGACATCGACAAAGGGATAAAATGCTACTAGTCAATAGGCCGCGGCAGATAAGCAAGATGAGCGATTCGAAGGCTCCACTATGCTAGACCAGTCTTTGAGAGCAAGGAGCTCTAGCATCTATAGCAGATCGAGTTCGAACATGTCTGCATCAGTCCAGCGAGAACTGATAGTTGAACAGAAGCCTCCGTCCGCCCCTTCATTTGGTCGACTCCTTCTTTTAAATACTCCGAAATGGAAGCATGTTCTATTAGGCTGTGCAGGAGCCTTAGCTTTCAGAGCAGTTCAACCTGTCTATTCGTTTTTCCCTGGGGAAGTTATATCTGTATTTTTTCTTCAAGACCATCACCAAATCAAATCCAAAATCAAAGTATACTCCTCTATTTTTGCGGCCTTGGTAGTAATAGCGTTTTTAGTGAAAGTGCTGCAGCATTACAATTTTGTAGCTATGGGGGAATATCTTACAAAAAGAATTCGAGAGCGGATGCTATCCAAGATCTTTACATTTAATAGAATCAAGATCTTTACCTTTAATAGAATCAATGTTATATCATAAGATTAAATATGTAATATTTTTTTGTAGTTCCATTTCAAATCTCATTTCAAATAATCTATTTGTGTTTTGTGTTGTCTTTGCCGACCTCAGCAGGGACTACCGCCATGGCAATGGCTCCTTGTTTAAATATAATTCCCGATCACACTATAACCACTCTATTATTATTATTATCGGAATCTCTCGAGAGTTTGCAAAGTTTTGGATTTAAATTAAATAATGAGATCCGAGATTTATAAAATAAATAAATTTCATTACATTTTAATACAATGATTTATATATATATAGTGTATTTATTATACAACCTTAGTTATGTAGTTTGGTAGGATAATTAAAATAAAATAATAATTAATTAAAAATTAATATTATTTACAAAGATTAAAATAATATATATTTTGTGTATTTTTAAGTGAACGGAAATTTTGAATGAGTGTCATTTGCAAATCATAAGTTCAAATGAGAACCAATGGAAAGTTATCGAGAAACCGAACACAATGAATTAATTAAAATGAAAATCTAAAGAAAATAAAAATGTCACACAATTAACCAAATGAAAGTATTTTTTTTTTCAACCGTAAAAATCGTAATCTTTCATTATATGTTGAAAAAATTACATATAGTATATGTTTATCAGCATATGCGATTATATCAGTATGTCCATGGTATCTACAAACCCATTCCTGTGAATGGCCATATCAAAAATCAAGAAATCATCACGCAAGATGATGTTGTATAGTGTTCATAAAAACATATTTACACCTCGCAGGGTGTTGAGCATAAATAAAAACTAGATACATCATCATATATGGCCGATAATTCTGCAAAAATATTTAGGTGTCATCCACCTGATGGTAGGTTTGATCTATGTAAGGCCTATGATAGTACTGGTACTGTGTAGTGCCCATCTGTTCATGGATTATCCAGTATCCTCTTGGCAGGTGCGTGCCTTCCTTGGAAAGGTCGTTGACACAGTAGTTATGTTCCTTGTAAATATGACAAACAAGGATTGTATTAAATAGAGATTTTAAATGCATCACTTCATCCAGAATATTTAATAGTGTGTGTGTGTGTGACATCTAGTGTTCTTGTTGATCTAATGTATAATGATATTTGAGTCACCAAAGATCTGAATATCTCTGCAATCATGATATATCCAAATGAAAGTATTAAAGGGTGATATAACTAGAATTTATGTATAGGGTCCCCATTATTATTATGAAGATAAAAAAGTAAAAAAGGGGGGGGGGGGGTTGTGATTTTACCACAACGATGACGACACATGGGGAAGAACCAATTATATTTGGTTAAAAGGTAATGAGCTTAATTTTACCCAAAAGTTAAACTAATGACTTTTATTAAGCTGTCACACTGTAAAACATTTCTCATGGGTCCCACATTGGTGAATAAAGTAATATAAGTTCAAAAAGATAAGTATTAGAAGCAAACTGAGTCTAAAACCATGAATATGAATTTTGGAGAATATTTTATTTTTAATATTACCTCGTATGAGTGATAGCAGAGGTACAAATAGGAAGTTTTAAGAAAAAGTATACATCCATTATTATAGATAATCTCCTTTTACCCGACATAGCTTCACTGCTTGCGAGCATCCATAGCCCCGACAAAGTTGTCTTAGTACCACACAAGCATAGCCTCACTGCCAACGAGCATCTATAGCCCCGACAGGTTTACCTGTGTTTCCCGCACGTGTACTTTCAACTCTATTTTACCACCCTTTTGATAAACATTATTTAGAGAACTTCTTTTTGCAATTGGGTGAAGAAGGCGGGGTGGTACAAGCAAATTTAAAAATAATAGATATAATACTCATAAAGTTTGACTCCCACATCTTTTCGTACAACTATCAATCCAGGTGCTCTTTATGTGAAGTGGGGAAAAATGAATATTCATTAGTTAGACTCAAGTCACTTCTTTGTAAAGATGAACCCTATCACTTGGAAAATATGTATGTTCCTCCATGGAAAATATTTAAGGCAAAAGGGCTTTAGCATGACATAAAGATAACCCTTTGAAGTGAATGAACATTCATGAAATTGAAAGAATAAAAATTTCCCATGCTTTCCAACCAATGTTAGGTGAGAAAAATTCCTTCCAAATAAATTTTGGTAGTACCATATAAACCAAACCATAACCAATAGACAAAGAAAAATAAATCCAAACTAAAGAGAAAGAGGAAATCAACATACTCCCAAAAGTGTCAAATAAGGAAAGGAAAGATGAAAGAAAAGTCCAAATTAAAAGACAACCCCAACAAGATTAACTATAAAAATGTCTCAACAAAGAGTAAAATAATAAAAACATGTGTGTGCTCAACTTATGTTGAGATTTTAATAAATTCTATCTTGCAGAGTTATAAGCAGTTAAACTTTCAAACTATAAATTGAATAGTAATCAAGAGGTAAAATTAAGTCAAAAAAGAAGTTTCTACTATTTGCAAAATTTTCTGATTTCATAACAAAGCATGCATGGGAAAATATTAACAATTTTCCTAATAAAAACAAGGCTTGTGAAACAAATTAAAGGTTCACGATCTCTCCAATTTAGTTGATTTGATTAACATCATTTATTCTCTTCCAAAACTGGAAAGCAAGCAAAACAAGGAGAATGAGTTCCAAATCTGAGCAAGTATGAGTGTAAAACAATTCTCGGGGACCTGCAAGGATGGAACTTAAAATCAGCAAAAAGTAAAAACAAAACTGAAACAAAAGTGTAAAGAAATGGAAAGGGATGAAAATGGGTATATGAGACTTACCATTGAAGAATTTCGTTAAAATTTGACATGAAAGATATCGATTTTCTCCAGCAAAAGATAACCTCTTCTTTTAATTGGAATTAAAAGCATGAAGAAGTTGTATTATTATGAAGTTTTCATTGACCCAAAATCATCAATTATTAAATCTAAACTGAAGCAAGCAGTAAAGCTATTAAAATAATGTTTAATTTTCAAGGAGCCAAAAGAAACAAAGTCCATCATAAATGAAAATGAAGATATGCTTCTTTATGAATTGTAGTGGCAATTATTCTCTTTAATTTTTCAGATTTCATATCAACTCCAAGACTTTCATAAAATCACAAAATTCAAGACGAAGTCTAAACGTATGTAGCACTTATGTGTATATGGAGAGGACTTGAATCTTTGCATGATAAGTACGGAGTGACATATTAAAAATAGTTGAACCACAAAAGGATTTGAAATTGACCAAAATCCATTACATTTGTATGGTTTGTATTTGCTTACCAGGTGACTATATTGCTATAATGGTTTCTCAAGAATGCCTTGAAAAGATAACAAAGATGCATATTACAAAACAAAAGAAAAGGGGATGGGCATTCAATAGTAGAATAAAGACCAAAATATGAGTAAGCCATAGATTATGAAAGTATATCAATATAGATCCATGCGGACACGCCAAATAGAATGGATATCCCTAGAGTCACTTAGTCATGTCGAGGAATAAATGCTTGGAAGTAAGTTGAAATTATAATTTAGAATAAATCCAAGATCTCTAACACCCATAAAAATGAAAGTCACTGTAAGATTATAAATAATATATATATATATATATTATATATATATATATAATCAAGAGGACACCATGTGAGCATAGAGATAGGTCAGAGTGTCTAGTAATGAATGAGTTGACCAAAACCCTATGAGATCGTATTAAATCATTTAAACTAGACAGGATGGTAAAACCACGTGAAATGTGCCACATAAGATATCGGTATAGATATATCAAAGAGAATTTAAATTAATGTACGAGATTGCAAAAATAGGATATGTTGAGGTTCCGAGATGGAAAGAGGAGAAAATGAAATATCAGGAAGAAATTTAAATTGATTTGTGATAACAACTCAATATCCTGAGGTTTTGAGATAAGAGGAGGATTCAGAAAATAATTTTCGTAAAGTATTTAAATAAGAGTTACGAGAAAAAGGAAGCTTGAGATTATTATCAGATAGAAACATAGTATCGAAAACTCAGATACAATAATAAATTTATGAGATTCTAAGACCAAATAATTCAGGCAAAGAAATAAAATAGGCCACTTGGATCTAGGGGAGGAAAATCTCGAAATGTGTTTTAAAATGCTTCCGATATAGTGTGTTTCCAAGGTATTGAGTTCTTGGATGATAAATCTCATAAAATATTTTAAAATAGTTTCGATATAATACAAACTCGAGAGTCCTATAAGCCTGAAGGTCTAAAGTCTCGAGGGAAATAGCTCAGAATATTTTGCGAATGAAATACAAAAAGAAAGGCCTGAAATTTGAAGAATATTGGCAGGTTAGAGGTTCTAAGTTATCTTGGAAGAAGGAAATGTAACTAAAGTAGATACATGATGAACGGGTACAATGCAGAGGTTCAATTCAACTTGGCTGATGTAAGATTCAGAACAGGCATATGTAGAATCATGGACAGGAGTATTGTTGTAATATCTAGCGATCTTCCTTTGCTTGTGGACCTTCTTTAATTTTAACATTTAAAATGTGAGAAGAAAATATGAACAAGAAAGAGTCCAACATTCCATTTCATTTGCATAAAGCATAAATGAAAACTGATTATTGACTCATCTCGTGCATTTATAAAGCAAAAGAAATATAAAGCACTAATACAGGGCATAAAAATCAGAAGTATTTCTTATGAGAAGAACATACTCCCTTGAACATGTTTATGGTCTGGAAAGGGCTCACTACTTGCTTTATTCTTCTACATGTAATATTAAAGGAGAAACAAATAGAAAGCAAACTAACTAGATTAATTTTACTCCTATTCTAACTGATTGAGAGATCATATGACTAAGTATAGTCATACTTCCAATGAAACCATTCTCTCAATTTTATCTTTGCACATATAAAAATATCAAAAATTAGAAAAATAAAATAAAATTACAGCTAGATTATCAAAAGAAAAATTCATCCTACTATGTATATCTAACAAGTTTGGAAAAATAAATTTATTCATAAAATTCTTACCTTGAAATTATTCTAAAAACCCAGCTACGGGATCATGAAAATCAGGATGTATTTCAGTGAATGATTGGAAGAGTTCAAAGGAAGGGGAAATATCTGGCCAGGCTTGAATGATATATTTCTAAAGATTGAAGCCTACTAAAAATTGGAAAAATTATGTACAAAAGAAAGTTCATAGAATGAAATCTTCTGGAGAATTGGGTATCCCAAACATTTTTCAAGATTAACCAGGTGTAAATGAGAATTAAATGAAAATTTCAGAAGATTTATAGAAAAAATATTTTGTTGGCGAGATTGTAATGATGCTCTCTCAAGTGTTTGAAGTTGTGAAAAACTCATTTGAAAATAATGTGTGAATTGGCCAAACATGAACAAATAATCAAAATAAGAAGTTGGGGTTTATACTTAAATCTCTTAAATTGATTTTTATATCAGCTCATTATTGCACTTGATGAGCACTGAGAGTTTGAATGCTTAAAATGCTAGCATAATACGTTTAAAAATTCAAAAATGAAATTTGAAAGAAAAACAAACTCAAACTAAAGAAAAACATAAAAAGACAAATTATAATATATATCAATATTAGAAATAATGGTACAACACATATGGGATTTGCTTGCAAAAATTTCCTTCCCACAAATGTTAACAAAAATTATGAAATTAAAATTATTATTAGCGTTCATTTGTGGGAATGAGAAGATTTCAAGCTTAAGATCCAAAAAGGGTATTTCATCATTGTAGGAATCAAATATTGGGATAGATTCGTGCATACTGAAATCACTAAGATGATAAGATGATTGGAAATGAGAATTAACTAAAATAATTTCTTGATTAATGTTTTTTTCCTCTTCAAAAATAGATTCGCTTAAGGAATTGAGGATATGGGAGTCAGCCAAAACCAATTTTGAAGAGAAAAGAGGCTGAGTATTTTCATTTTTCAATTGATCATCATAAATAATTTCATTAGTGTTATTTTCCTTTGAATAAGATAAATCAGAACCAAGCAAGAAATTACATGCAAGATTAAGAGAATATCCAGGATTGCTGAAAATATTATTGATTGAATTTTCTCTACCAATATGATAATTAGACAATAATTCATCATCAATAACAACTTTGTTTTCTAAAATTAAATTTATGTTTAGAGAGACTATTGATTTATTATCAATTAAATCATTGTTACTAAAAATATCAAGATAGAGACAGAAATAAGAGGTTGAAGATAGATACTTAAGTGAACATTGCAGTATTTCTACAAAACAAGAGTCCACACAGGGTGCCTAGACGAATTACAATAGACAAGGATTTCACAGGAAAGAATATTAATGTTTCACACTTTCAGATCTTTGGCACAAAGGTTTATTATCATGTGTCTAAGGATATTAGGAAGAAGCTAGACCCCACATCAGGAAAGAGGATTTTCCTAGGATATAGTGAGACAACTCAGGCATACAGGGTGTATCTTCTAGGATTCAGGAAGACCTTTCCTCAGGCGAGATGTGAGATTCTAGTAGGATCAAGCTCTGAGACTTTCCTTAGGTCATGAGCATATTGCAATACCTGAGGAGGTTCTCTATTTGCAAAAGTTTGCTCACTTTCCAAAATAGACTCTTCCTCGTTTGTACCAACAAAAATCTCATATTGTTGATCCATGTCTTCATAAAACTCAGATTTACCATATGTTTGATTTATCTACAAATTATTGCTAGGTTGCTATGAAGTTTGAGATTTATAATTATCTTCAAAAGAAGATTTTGAATTAATTGCAGCAGTTTGTATATTGTTGACATTCTTTGGCTGATTTGTTTATTGTTGATTACTTCTATTGTATTCTACATATTGTTGTTTTTTTATTTCATCATATAAATCAACACTATTTAAATTTGGGGCAATTCAGGGATCAACATCATTTGTTTGAGCAACAACAACAATTCATAGTTGATATTGATGCTTATCAGTATTTGAAATTCTAATTTGCAGAAGATCGACATTGTCATTCTGAATAATTGACTTTTCATCAGTAGTACATATGTCTTCTAGTTCTTGATAAAAATTAGAAATACAAGGAAGAAATATTAAAATTTTGAACCATCCTATTAGTTGAAATTCGAGAGGTAACTCTTTGGAATGAAATTGCATACAAATTAATTTGAATCTAATTAGGAAATCGTCCAAAAATTCAGCTTCCATCCTACGCAATTCTTCCAATTGATCACACATCTTTTCATAGTCATATTCCTAAAAACGTGAAGGAAAACCTTTGAAAATTCATCTCAACTATGTACAGAGGCAACTAGAAAGGATCGACACCAGTCTTTAGATTGACCTATCAGCATAAGAGTAAAGATCCTGCATATAACACCTTTATCAATATTGAAATTATTAGAATTTAAAATAAACTGAAGGAGATGATCAAAAGCAGAAGCCTTACCATCGAATGTGATTTTAGATAGAGTCTCAACTACCTTTATTGAAGTAGAAGTTGGTGGAAGCTTGGTAAAGAAACTCCAAGGTGATCTTTTAATTGAAGTCGTAGTAATAAGATAAAATCTTAATGCAAACAATCTTCAAAGAAACAAATTACCGTGGCCCTCCTTCTAGCGCTAAAAATGTTGATGGCCAAAAATGACCTCATCAACATGTAAGGGATACCACCTGGTTAGAGCTCCAACTAATCCCTTATCCCTTTGATTTGGTGCTTCCGCCTAGTTCAATTGGGTCTAGTTACCCCCTCTCTCCTGACAGACTTGTGATATTTCTATTACTTTCCAAACAAGGAGAAAGGTATAAGAATTACCCTCTTGCTGGTAGCTTGCAAGAAAGCAACCTTTAAGCTCACTTGAGGGCTCAACCAAGCCACAACTAATATTTCCCCTGTGTAAGGTGACTTCTAAAAATGCAAACTCAAATCTAAATGCATATTTATTCTAAGATGCAGGTGATAAAAATAAATTCTAAATATATCTCAATTAAGAAGATATAGATCTATCCCAACCGAGAGAAGAATAATTAAATAATTGGGGATTTTAACATTCCTTGTTTATGGTGAATATCTGGGTGATGAAATAGTTCTACTAGATGATATTATAATTACCAAAACATGATTTTTCAAAAGGCCGATTGATAATGAATGATAGACTATTAAAACCAAGAAAAATTTCTCACAATTTTTTTTTTGTAAGCTAGAGTAGGACCTTTGATTTTCTATTTAACCAGGTTGAAATAAGTACAAACATTTGGTGGCCTCAACCCGCCCCGAAGGGAAACCAAGTCTGTTGACCACCTTAAGTCTTTATAAGCCGACCAGTAGCAAAAAAGAATAAGTCTGCCCATCCATGCCAAATAAACGGTAATACCAAAATTACTAATCTGATTTCCTATCAACATTAAAGACTATAGACAAAAAAAAGAGAGCTTGTTCTCGGTGAACTAACAAGGAAACCCATGAGCACAGCTAGAAGGGTTAATCTACCATGTTTTCAGGTGGAGTGTCTTCGTCTTTTGTCACAGGAACTATCTTCTTCAGTTGTTGTTGAATCTCTTCCAGCTTGTTGTCCTGCATGAGCAGAGTGATCTAAAGATTCTTCATTTCTCTCCTCAAATTAGGAACGCCCTGAGCCATCTCTGCCATTTCCACTGCCACCTGTTCCATTGCCTTTGCCAGTAATCTCTTCAACACCCAATATACATGTAAGGCTTGCTTGTATAGAGACATACGTCCCCTGGTGTTGCATGGGTCAGGAATCAAGTTACCCCAGTCTTCCATCTCTGGTTCTGAATCTTCCTGCATTGCATTGCTTCTAGTTCTTGGATTATCATGTGGATGTCGTCGTCGATTCCTTCAATATAAGCTTTTTCTGCCTCCTGCACCATATGCCTCATGGTTTTCCGACCTCTTCTTTGGCACACTGGAGATGGGGGTCTCTGTTTCTGTCTGCCGGTTTGACGACCTCTTCCTCTGCCCCTACACCCACTTTTGCAACCTGGTCGGGCTGATTTGTTCCTGGCAACTGCCCAACGTCGAAGGATGTGTTCCCAGTGAATTCCTCACCTACCAACCCCTTAGTATTCTTTTCCAAGTTCGTTCCCTACCCTTGCTGCTCTCTTTCGGGATTTTTGACCTTCCCCGCTCCTCCTTTCCTCAAATGGACTTGGTAAATCTGCTCAGGGGTCTTCTCTTCCTCCCAAAACGTCTGCTTTTCCATCTCCGATTGCCCCTGCTAGGTATCCAACTGTGGACCTTGCATGCTCTTATCCTGACCCGTTCGACTCCCTCCCTTGCTCAATTCGACCCCGGCCATTCTCATTCTCCCACACTCTGTCTTCTGACTGATATTCAAATAGATGAGTTTCCGGTCCCTATCCTTTCGACGACCTTCTGAAAAAGTGTTAAACCTCTTCCCGTTTCCTTAATCTTGCCGGTGATATCAGAGAAAGCAGTGGACAATTTGATGCATTCATATCGCCTTCCATGACAAGTTGTAGAGCGTGCCATCCAACCTCTAACTCCCTTCGTCTCCTTTCTTTGTCACATGCAGTCTTCAGGTCCGTCTTCTCCTACCCTTATTAATCCTGTTCCAACTACCCAGCGTCCCATCGTTTGATCGCCGCTATTCTTACCACCTTCCTCCTTCATTACTCTGTCGCCTTTGCTCCTCGGGATTTTGCCTAGCCTGCAAGCCGTCCCGACGTCCTGTATCATTATACTGTTGCGTGGTGACCTGCATTGCCACCTTTCTACCTTCATTATGTTCCCACACGTCGCCGCCTCTTCCACCCCAATAGGGGGTAAAAAAAGTTCTCACAATTTCAATAGTAATTAATTGACTTTAAATGACATATTTCTGAGTAAATATTTACTCAGAAATATGGTTTACGTACTTGAGAAAAGATAAATTAATAATAGATCGATGTGACTATGAATTAGATAACTAACCCAAAAGACATTCGTCCTCATATGAAACATGAATGCACAATATGAGAAAACTTTACACAGATATGCCATTACATAAATGAAATTTGCATTTAAAAAAAGGTATTCAAATTTCAAACTAGTGAAACATGGTCTCTCGGTATGTTCCTTGAACTGATCTCTAACAATATTTCATAAATCATAAACACTACCACTAAAAGAAATCACTGCAATAGTGCAAGCTTTGCTCTCAATACAAAGTCCAGATTTGAAAAGAAAAATCTCCATTGACCCAGATATGAGTTTTCTCCTCCTTCATCTAGCTATAATCCCCTATAAAAAAGTGTTTTAAAGCCTCTAGTCGTAGGGAAGAGGAACCCATTTGTCAATATCAAATCTGATATTTAATAATTACATAAATCCACAAATCGGAGATTTGTTGGGGGTGGTTTTCCAAATCCTCAATTAGAACTGTAAATTCTCCATTTTTCTCTTCGTTGGTCTCTTTTAATTGCTCCAAATTTCCTCAACTTCAACTTTTCTAACCGATCTCCTGCTACAAACCAATCAAAACCAAAATAAAAAAAAAAAAAATTAAATTGCATACTAGAAATCAGAAAAATAAACTCTCATGAAATTGCTAAATAAAAATAAATAAAATCTAAAGAAATTGTCATGCTATGATCACTTCAAATAGATATGATTATGCTTCGAGTATTATCGGGGAATGAATAAGTGGTAGCAGTTTTCTCACGGCAATGAAAATTTGCCCAAAACTATTTAGAAAAAATCAAACTTTTGTTGTAAATTGGTCACTTCATCTTCTGCTAATTTTTTGGGTCATTAAATTATTGAATCTGCTAAATTTAACATTTCCAAATTATTCTCCTTGGCCTTAACTTTCTAGCAAGCTATCTTGGGCCTCATCTAGCCAAGTAAATCTCCAAATACGCCTTTCCAAAACCAAGATATCAAAACTACTATAATTCTAAAAAATACATGTCTCGGCAATAATTTAGACATTTTTAAATAAAAATTCTAATTTTAAACTAAATTAATAAATTTTAATTAAATAATATTTGAATTAAAAAAAAATTATTCATTCTTATTACTAAATTAAAAATTGATTTACAATTATAAAGATTAATAAATATGAATGATTTAATTAAATTAAATGCTAAATATAACTAATAAAAAATTAATTTAATAAAATTTAAAAACGTGGCTGATGGATTTTGGATCATGAAAGCCATGGTGAATGGGAGAAGGCATTCGGGATTTTAAAGGAGTGATAAGGGAGGAGGGATAAGGAGGAGTGAGATGGTCAAAAGGTATGAGAGGTATAAGGAATGGGTGTTGAGATGGAGGATGGGCCCAAGAGCCTGGTGGAGGGAAGTCAGGTGGAGAGTGGAGGTGGTAGTTAAGGTGAGGTGGGAGGCCCACACCTAGTGGGATTTTTCCACAAAAATAAACTACAACCATTTTTTAAAATATAATCCCTCACCACACTATAGTCACTCTATTATTATTTTTGGAGTCTTAGGAGTTCGTAAAATTTCGAATTTAAACTAATTTCTGAGATCTGAGATTTATAAAAAATTAAATTTTATGACATTTATTTAAATATAATAATACATCATTATATATTAGTTTATTATTATACAATCTTAATTATGGTGGTTCTGCTTCTATAAGACGATTATCAATAAAATAATAATTAATTAAAAATTAATATTAATTTGCAAAGATTAAAATAATATGCATTCTGTACATTTTTAGTTTAGGCAGCAAAAATGATTTAAATTTTGAATGAACGTCATTTACAAATCGTAAGTCCAAATGAGATAAAATGAGAACCAATGGAAAGCTAGTGAGAAATCGAATACAATGAAGCAATCAAAATGCAAATCCAAAGAAAATTAAAATCTCGCAAAAATGTCACATAATTAACCAAATGAAAGTATTAAAGGGCGATATAACCAGAATTTATTTAGAGGGTCCCCATTATTATGATGAATATAAAAAATTAAAAACGGGGGCGGGCCGGGGGTTGTGATTTTACCACAATAGGACCCCACAAATTGCCTATAAATTGTAGCATCAACCTCTTCACCTGGAGTGGCATTCTCATTCCTCCAGTTTGTAGCTAGAGGTGTGTCCATGCAATTACAATTCTCCATGTGAAATTTCGAAGTATTTCAAAGGCATACTTCCCCTGAGACAAAAACAATTCACCATCACCTTTCCATACTTCCAACCTGAGGAATTAATGCACTAAGACCATGTCTTTCATCTCAAATTCCCTTGCAATATCATCTTTGCAAGAGCGGATCAACTGCTCATCACCTGTCAATATTAAATCATCAATATACAAAACAAGAATAAGCAACTTACCATTTACCACAATGAGATAGAGGTTCACATCTACTTCACTTTTGGTGAAGCCCAATCCACTAAGATAACTGTCGATCTAAGTGTAGCATGCACGGGGCACTTGTTTGAGACCAAACAATACTCTCCTGAACCTACACACATGTGACTCCCAATCATATATCTTAAATCCTTTTGGATGCTTTATGTAAATTTCCTCCTCCACAACGCCATTGAGAAATGCAGTCTTCATATCCATTTGGTGGATTTTCCACCCCATCTAAGCAGCTAATGCTAGAATAGATCTAATTGAGGAATATCTTGCAACTGGTGCAAAATCTTTCTCATAGTCCACTCCCTCTATATGAGAGAATCCTTTGGCCACAAATATGGCCTTTTAGTTTTTGATTCTCCCATCAGCTGCATGCTTCACTTTGTAAATCCATCTGAAACAAACCACTTATTTCCCTTCTGGTCTCGAAACCACCTCCCATACATTATTCTTCATGATGGATCTATATTCTTCCACCATGGCGTCAACCCAAACAGGTTGAGAAATTGCTTCCTAAAATGAAGAAGCCTTTGTCTCAATGAGCTTTGTCATGAGAGCCATGTACCCAGTATACCTATGAGGTGACCTCCTCTGTCTGCATTGTGATGTAGGGGCTCCCACATTCTCCCTAACATCCTGTAACAATCTATCACCTTCTCTGGCTCTCTTCCTCCCTTCTCTGGAAGATTCTGGTAGAGTGGTTGCCTCCACTTTGCCACCTGTCTATTCCTCTGCGTGTGGCTACTCCAAAACCTCCTGAAGTTAATCCTAAGACTCCTCCTTTGGAGCTATAAGCTTCTGCTCTGGTGGGATACTCATCATCAAACTTGACATCTCTCCTCACAACTGTCATCCTTAGTGAAGGTAAATACACCCAGTAATTGTGTGGAGTTTCGTTGTATCCTAAAAAAACTCCCAACTCTGTTGTAGGCTCAAGTTTCTTCCTCAAGTCCTTGGAGACATGATAATAAGTTGAAGCTCCAAAAATTCTTTGAGACACCTCAGACTTTCTCCTAGAGAAAGCTTCCTCCGGTGTGATCATACCAAGTATTCTATGAGGACTTTAGTTTTGCAAGTAAATTGTGATGTTGCATGTTTCCTCCCATAGATGTAATGGCAGCCCCTAATCATGCAACATGGCCCTTGTTGCTCCCACTATTCTTATGTTCTTTCTTTTAACAACCCCATTCTGTTGTGAGTTATTGGTGTTATCAGTTCCCTTCAAATACCTTCTTTGGCAAAAAGAATCCTTGAAGGCATGCGAAACAAATTCACCTCCATTGGCGCTCTTGAGAGCCTTCACCTTCTTCCTGGTCCCCTTCTCAACCAATGCCTTGAATTCAACAAATTGTGAGAAAACTTCATCCTTCTTCCGCATGAAGAAGATCTAACATTTTCTGGAGAAATCATCAATAAAAATAACATAGTACTTATATTTTCTTATGGAGGTTGTAGAAAAGGGTCCACAAACATTAGAGTGGACTCGATCCAAGATTGCATCTATTCTGCTATCTACGATGAGAGATATTCATAGATATTAATATATTCATGGAAAACTAGTGAGGATGATGAAGACAAAGGTGCCTTCCTTCCTTGGTTAAAATGAAAAGTGATGAAGAAAATAGAAAAGAAAATGCTTGTTTACTTGAGATGTGCACATTTATTTCTATGCTAGAAAAGAATCATTGTGGTTCACTAAAATGTTATGACTCCAGCAATAAACTACACACTAGAAATTTATTGGAGTCTATAGAGAACTATAGACTGAATAATTATCCTTTGGCTTACGAACTAGTGTTGGAGGATGCAATTGTGCAATAACCATTGGTGAACAACTAAGATTATTCAAAAATTGTATTCATAATTATTTTTCCATCAGGAATCTTCAAGTTTCTCTATTGTTATGGTAAGTGTTTTCATGAGTGCTTTACAAATTAAGAGTGGGTTAGAGCGATAATTATAGAAAAACAAAGCCGCAAAGCTAACGTTCCTTTCCAATTAGTTTAATTATTGAACTTTGAAAGGTATCAAACAACTACCACATTTGACCAAGTGCTACATTGTAGATACTCTCGCTTAGTTTAAATATATTTAAATTAGAGTAAAAAACAAAACTTTCATTGGGGGTGATTGAGACAGATGTAATCATAATAATCGGCAAAGTATAAGGCTTAATTTTTAATTTTATGTGTGCATTGAGTTTGATTGTATTAACCTTCAATTATTCATCTTTGGTAAGTTCGTTGTTTCATAGCTAATATTCTTTTGACCAAATCATTTTGCAAAACCACAAAGTTTTCGAAGTAGAACAATCATAATATAAAATTATGATGTTAAATTGAAACATTTTCATACTTGTATTTAATGTGGTAAAACCAAGTGTCTTGCAGGGTCACAAAAATGTCTATGTTGGAACATAAAATGTTAGTTATAATGTATGTATTACATACGTAGATAATTTTCATATATTTATAAACTTAATTTATTTAATTATTAAAAAATAATAAAACTTGAATCCATAATTGTTAAAAAAACTTGAATGAAAGTACTATTTTTTACTGTAAATTTCAAGCAATAAAAATTGATTATAAACTGATTAATTGTTGTATTTACTTTAGTGATAAGAAAAATTATTTTTAATTAAAATATTTTAAAAATAAACATGAAATATCACCAAGATATATCGAAGGAAAATTAATGTAATAGTGTGGAGTCTATTTATTTTTTAGGTTTTATTATATATTTATGTAAAATTAACTAAAGGTTTTTAACATTATATTTTGTTGTACAATGATAATTAAAGTTACATTTAGATTTTGAAATACAAATATGTTGTATTTTGTTGTAGAGTTTTCTTTGTATATCGTTAAATTATGGCTCTCTATCTAAAGGAAAAGTTTTTCCTTACTTGAATAGGAAAAACACAAAAGCCCTCTTAGTGGTAAGATGTAAGGATAAACAATCATTAGTATATATTATTAAGATTTCCTTGGGTGTTTTAAGAATTAAATCCTAATTGATTCTTAATTAATATACTTCAATAAAAAGATACGCTAAATTGAGGTGCTTTGAGAGTGAACCATAATTGAAGTAATATGAATACATTGAATTAAGGTATTTTGAGAATCAAAGTAGGTAAAATAATGCATTTAAGAGGTGCATGTACCCATTCAAGGTACTTAGGAAATTGATCCAAGGTCGTACATATATAGGGAAACCACATGTTGGTGGAGGTGTGTGTTAATCATGTTGGCCTCTTAGGCACACTCCATGTTTAAGTTAGTTTTGTTTTGTTGGATCCATGTTCTAACATAACATGGGACTTTTGAATTCATGTGGAATCTTTGGATTTTGTTCCCCCAATGGGCTACTAAATCTCCTTGGTTAATCATTGTTCATGGTTGGATTGTTAATGAGAATGGTTGTTTAAGTGAAATCTTGTGCTAGGATCACACTTTACGTATGTGTCTAGGATGACATAGGGTTATGTTTCATATACACGGAGTTATCATACTTGCACCATAAGCATACCCTGTAGTAGGGACAATCAAGGCCAATGGGGTCATACTTCCTTGTTTGAAATGATAAGGTGGCTTAAAATGCAATGTATTATTGATATAAAGTTGTCCAAAGTAATTCTATTTTGGTGATTCCATAGATATGGAAGAAGGAATTTGTCTATCTTATAGCATATGCATACTTTATAGTGGGGTTAATGCAAAGGTTGCTTAATTTATACTCAACCTAAATTGTGATATCCTTCTTTTTATATACTCTGTTTTAAGGGCGACGATTTTATTTTAAAATAGAGAATTAAGTATATGTTTAAATATATATTATTATTGATTTGAAATTATATTTAATAAATTAAAATTAACTTAGAGATTGAGAGAGAGAGTGAGAGTGTGAGATATATCTAAATTAATTTAAATATTAAAAATTAAAGACAAATATTTTATTAAAATTTATGAAAAATATTAGTTTTTTAAATCCTGAGAGTGCGAAAGGTGAGAGACAATATTGTGTGATGTAAGAAGGAGTGAGAGTGTTCTTTTTGAGGCGCGAGATAATATTTCCCCCTTTAAAATAATATTTTTTCTTATGCATTATCGATGTAAAAAATGTCATAAACTAATTAATTAAAATGAAACATAAATGAGATGTTTAACCACAACAACCCATGGGTTTTGAATTGATGATAAATAAGTACACTATTAAAACACTCATTGTCATAAGTCATTTGTTCAAATCTTGTAAATCTTACCTAAAACAAAAAAATTAACTAAAATATTTCTATTATAGTATATCATTTATTTTTTCTTATTAAAAGAGACATAGTAGTGAGTACAACGTAGCATGAAATAATTTATATAAATTTGATGTACAAATATAAAATTTAGAAGTGACGAGTAATGACATGAAAGGAATATACTACATCCTCAAATCACAATAAAGAATGAATAGCCTCTTATAAAAACATGAGGCTAACTAAGTTTTGGACACCATTTGATTATTAAATGAGAGATCTCCATGGACATACGAGGTGAGAACCACAAAGTTATTTGCTTATCCACAATTGTCCTCCCATACGATGAGAGATATATGATTATAAAATTTGATTTGAAGATCGTACTTTATTCCAGAATATTCACTTCAGTTTCTCAAGTGCCATATTCTAAAATATGGCAAGCCATATTTCTCATATTATTAGGTCATAAATGAATAGCGGGTGTATATGCCTACTTTTCGATTTTACTAAGGTCAAAATCGAACAAGACTGAAATCGAACAATAAAAATATACACCCACTGTTCATTTATGACCCAATAGCATGGAATTTATTGACGGCCTTAAAATATCTGCATTTTTCCATATTGTACCAAATTCTATGTTCTATTTTCGTTTAAAAACAAGACTGCAATGCAGTGGAGTACCTGCCTAATATTAGATGCGATTTTGGGTGTGCGGATAAAATGTCGATGCCATGAATATCAATATTGTTATAAAACTATGCTTTTTTGTTATCTGTGGCTACTTGTCTCCAAATGTTTGGGATACTGGTCCAACTAATATGTAGTATGTATTAAGATTAATAATATATTGTGTTGAAAGATTTTTCCCAGTGTGTCAATTTGGGGGTGTTGTTTTCTATATTATATGGGTAAAGGGTAATCATAACGTGTCTAATTTGGAGGTGTTGCTTTCTATATTATATAGGTAAAAGGTAATCCTAATGTGTTGGAAAAAGCATTGGTGATGGTTGGTATTCCATAAAAGTAATTTTGTGTGTGGCTGTATCTTTTTTTGGTTGGTAATTTTTGTGCACTAATCATTGTTTGAATATCTTCCCTGTGCATAGTGTACAAGTCTATAGTTGTGAACAGACCAGCTTTTTTTACTGCTAACAATATCTAACGATACTATTTATTAAAAAAATATAGTCCATACCATTTCAATCACTTGCATCTTATAAGCCAAGTATAGTAATCGTCAAGCCAATTTGTCTAGAAATAGCTTTTACTTCGGTTAGCATTTTATGTGTTCCCTGTTCTCCTCTTGAAAACTATGTTGTTCAAACTCTGGTTTGTTGGATGATGATAATTATATGGGAGGTTGGGCCTGTCAATCAAATAGCTAGTTGAGCACATCTAACTTTTGTTTTATTTTTTTACTTCTTCACAGGCATGTGACTTGCTAAAGCGTCCCCACCTTTAACCCATCTTCTTGATCTTAAACAAGATATCAATGAATGAATGGTGGAATTGACAGGTTGGGTATTTGTTTTGTCAAGCGATATCAATGAAGGGTGGAATTGGCGGGTTGAGTACTTGCTTTGTCAAACTACGGCCAGCTAATTCCAAGCAAGCTAAAGTAATCAAACAACCCTGGAACAATCTTTTAATCAAACAACTTGAAGCCATTGTCACGGATGATATTGATAGTACGTGTGCATACTTGTACTAAAATGATGATGCCAATGAGCTCAATACGGAATATAATAATGATTTTTGTGGATCTATTCGATATGAAATTGTTTGCAGAGGATCGTAAGAGGATATATGGAGTTTTACCAAGACTGAATTGGATCACAATAGAATTTGGTGGTCATGTAAGTTCTCAGTCACATTCACCTAACAGTCCATGGATCCATCTTACCTTGAAATTTATTGAAGAGCAAGCTTTAAAATGATCACTATTATTGAATGTTGAATTTGTCTATAGCAATGGAGGATTATATATAGATATAGATTAAATTATATATTATATTAATATATATATATATATTGTAGTGAGTGAGTTATATAATATTATTAATATATATATATATATTAGGTATATATAATATTTTATTATTTATTTGTCACTACATCAAAAGAAAGAGTAATTAACATTTTTTCTCTATAAACTTCCAGCTTCTAAGTATAACTACTTTTGCTGTGGTAACAATGATAGTATAGTAGTAAAAGAAACTCTGGGTTGGGATTTATTCATAGTTCTGAGACCAACTAAATCACCTCATTTTGAACACACAAACATTAAAATACTTATGCCAATGACTTCCATTTGGAGACAACAACAAAAATAGAAAATCCATTGTGACGCTATAAAACGAGAAGATAAAAATATAATTATCTTGCACGGATAGAAAAATAGATATAAACCTCCAAAAAGTTAAGATTGGAAAAAACTGTGAAGGATATGTTCTGACGTGGGAAAAGGAATCGGAACATTACGAGGAAAAACAAGGAAAACAAGGATGTGTCTCTGCTTTCGTGTGCCCTAGTGCACTTACAAATTCAAAGTTAACATTTTTCCCGATTCAAAAGAAGTGTTACTCTTTCCACCTGCTCTCTGTTATTGGACAACCTAGTCAAATTGGAACATCCGCCACATTACTATGGGCGAATTGGTTAAGTAGAAGAACATAAATTCAAAGCACAACCCAGCCAAATCTGAACCTCTGCCACATTAACGTTGGCAAATTGGTTAACCAAAAGAACATACAAAATGGTTGGGACGAGGAGTTTATGTTTGGTGATCTAAAATCTGAGAAGTAGTGGCAGATAGTAGCTGACAAGTGGCAACAAGTAGTGAGACAATTAAATTGTAAGGTGGTGACACAGTTGCCTGGCAAAGCGGCAACGCAACTTTCGATAAAATGTGTTTTCATGCACATTAGTTTAACATAAAATGTTATGAACTAATTCCTACCTGTCTATGGTTGTAATTTCCTAATTGAGGAGTTTGTTCCTACATTATAGGGATTTAGTTTTCTCTAGTTTAGCGTGTGGTTGAGAGAATCTCTCAACCACACTAGTGTACGTCCAAGATAGAATTCCTATCTTGAGACTATTGATTGTATAAATATCTTGTAATTTCCTCATTATTAATCATTAGAATATATTATTTGATTGAGCTAATTTTATCTGTAACAGCCTGAAATGTTTTTTTAAACCACATGTAAGATTATGCTTTGAATTTCCATTTTCATATGACATTTTAAATTCACAATGATTTATTTAACCATATTTTTTTTTTTTTTTTCGAAACAAATCCTACTAATTTAGGATCCCAATCCGATGATGTTCTACGGTCACATCTACTAATATCGTAAACTCGCAACTTTCCCACATGCAACAAACCGAGGCGAGTATTTTTTATGTTTTGTTCGTTATTTAGTACATCATATCGATTTTGATTTTCTTTTGTCAAAGCTAACGTGTCGACTCTATAATTCAAATTCATCCTGATTTTGAATGTAAACTGTCAAAGCGTAGGCTTCGGAGCTCAAAATTTATGTTGTTTGATGTGCTTGGTGATATTGAAAGGCCATATAAAAGTAGTTAGCAAGAGGAGCAAGAAACCACGGAACATTTAAAGTTGGCGAGAGGAGCAGCAAACCACACAGCACATTAAAGTTAGAACGTGGGAAAACGTATATCATCAAAATAGGTTTGGGGATTATTACATCCCATATCATCCTTACCCAAAGAATAAGTTGCAGCTTATTACAAGTGAGATTGATAATTGCATCCACGAGAGAGGAAGGATCTGTTGAGACTGAAATGCGATTAAATAATTGGTATGGATCTGGTAATTCTTTTCCAACAAGTATAGATTTAAATGTAATTAGATAACTGTGTTTTGGTTCTATCTTTCTTTGAGTCTTTCTAAATCAAAGACAACTTGACAACTCCCACGGTCATCTCCATCTACAGCTAAAATCTGCTGCATGTAACTTCTGCAATTCTTGGAACTTGGATTTTGCTGTCATCCCATCCCTTTCCTTGGCTTTCAATCCACATCCACACGATGCTTTCAATTCACATCCACACATCTCTTTCTTCATAGGAAAGTGTTTAAGCAATAGCTTTTGGCAAAAAAAAGGATCAAGAAAACAGAGACATGGCAGGAGGTCCTCCCACCAAGAAGACTGAATGGTCTCCTACGGTTCATCAGAAAGCTGTACTGAAAACTATTTAAGGATTCCACTCTCCCAACCCTAATGAAAGAAAGGAGATTGTCCATCAACTGCGCAAGCATGGCCCCGTTGAGGACAAGAATATTAAACAGTGGTTTAAAAATCGTTTAAATGAACATACGTGGGAAGAGTTCACAAAGGCGGAGAAAGCAGAGAGAGAGGCGGCCATCAACCAGTTTGTTCAACCACCTTCCTTGGCAGGCACATCGCACACAGATGGTAACCTCTTCGATACTTCCTGCAATGTCCCAAAAAAAATCACGAACATTATATTTCACTATAAGTATAGCCAGTAATTTGAGATTTTCTCTTACTTGTTCTTTTTTATTGAATACAATACATTTATGTCTACCCCTTTAACCATTCCGAAGCTTTATCACCAGAAATTGTCGCTACACAGCAGAAATCGGCCGTCGTCATGCCAGAGGTAATGAGTTAATATTACCATTTATTCTTCCAAATGATGTTATTTTCTTTTGATTTTTTAATTTATCAGTTCATTGAATATCAATCAGAGTTGCTACAGATGAACTATTCATGGATCGCTAACATTTAGTTTGTTCTCAGGGACATGCTACCACGCATGTTAATGAAATAAAGACTCTCAACTTATTTCCACAGTATCCCACATATATGGGTATGGCTCGCGCGAATCTGCAACCTGTACAGGAGATGAGAGGTAAGTGTTTTCTTCTTTTATGACATTTGCTTTCTATTTTCTTGCATTTATTTGTTTGTCAATGCAGCGAATTTGTGTCTACTCCCTTAACTTTTCGGAAGCATTTTTGCCAGAAATTCTCCCTACACAACAGATATCGGCTTCTGTGATGCGTGAGGTAACGAGTTAATAATAGCTCCAAACTCTGTTATTTTCTTTCTGATTTCTTTCTTTATTTTCATTCTGATTTCTTTATTTTCTTTCTAATTTCTTTATTCTGTTGCTAAGAGCGAGCTATTAAGGATCGCTAACGTTTGGTGAGTTATCAGGAACATGATACTACAGTTGATGATGAGACAATAAACGCTGGCATGATACTACAGTTGATGATGAGACAATAAACGCTGGCAGTTTATCTGAACGTCGGACATTGGTGTTATTTCAATTGTATCCCGGTATGCCTCGCGACTAATCCGCAACCGGTAAAGGAGTTGAGAAAAAGTCACAAATCTGAGGAGTTGAAAAATGTTCGCAGTTCAGATGGCAAATAACGCATGATTTTTTCCATTTCATTTGTCAGCATCTCCATATTTTTTTCCATTTCAATCCCCGGCATCCTCGCAAATAACGCAAGCTACCGGTGCCTCTGTATTTAGCGATCTTCTACAGAATAACGTTGTATGCATCAGTGTTTGGAAATGAAGACCTATAGAATGAATTAATTTTAAAATATATATAATATTATAAGAAAAATTTGTATAAGTTCGTTAATTAATTTTCAAATACGAAATGAATTTATTATTTTTATTTTTCCTATGATGTAATTATATATTTATGGTGGATTTCAATATTTATTTGAAGCGCTAGTGACAATATCTGATAGAAGTAAAAGTTTTTTCAGAGGACTGATAGAAGTTAAAAGTTTATATTATATAATTATTAGCTATTATTCACATGATATAAAATTAACATGTTTCCAAAGTGTAACCATATTATTAGTCCCTGCCTGGGACTATTAGCGATCGATAGATCGTTGACCAGCCATTAATTTGCTTTGACCGAGTAAAATTTTGGGTACATGTCAGGTTTAAACCAAAGTTTGAAATAAAATGTGCTGGTCAAATACATTTTTATCCAAAGTTTATATTTCTACCTCTTATTGCCGGACTTTTCTGAAAACTTAGGATAAAAAATTTAAAGTCGCTTGTATAAACGCCTGTATATTTTTTTGAAAACTTTAGAAAGAAAATTTAAGGTAAAGGGTTTCGACTCCCCTGCCATGTTTCTTTTGTGCATGTCCTACACGTTGAAGCAGATACACCATATGAATTACGATGGGATTTATATTAATACAGAACCATCCTACTGTACTCCCAAGCGTTGCTCGTTCCAGGAATCCCATCGCAATCTTTCTTGTGTGGTTTCTTTGCAGCTAGAGAGCGGCTTCATGGCTGTAGATTCGGCTTGACGCGCGACCTTGACAGGTAAATTCCCTTCTTATAAGATTTGTCTCGAAGAGGAAAGGGTTGCTTCTTTGTTTACTGCCATAATAGTAATGTTGATCATGGATTTTGTTACAGGTTCTGCCTGGGTCCTCTGGCGCTCAAGGAAGTCAAGCACAACCTCCGGTGTTCTGTCATGGTTCGAGGTTGTTCTGTCATGGTTCCTCAGGTATGTGCAAGCTTTCTTTTACAGTTAAGGGTTCTGCTTTCTTTTACAGTTAAGGGTTCTGGCGTTCCTAGTTTCCTCTTCAGTGACCAACTTAGAGAGTTAATACCCAGATAGTTTAATTGATTTTAGATATGATTATGGCGCTGCTGGACCCGTTGGACATTGGGGACCCTCTAGCCTTCCTGAAGCCTGTCCCTGTCAAAGCTTTATATGTTAACTAGCTGATGGTATTTTTCTGACGAGGGTGTTCCTCGGGCTTTATGTAAGGTTTAACTTGATGTATATTAGGACGCTTCTCTATAGCAGCATCAATAATAACTGATACTCTATAGTTTGGCTACGGCTTGCCTCGATTATTCTATAAATTGTATTAAGACTCAGCTCATACAGTTATTAATTTAAAGTTCGTTGGTAGTATTTTTCTGACTATAGCAGCGATCTGAGTTTTGATGCAGGTATATACAGGGTCGTTCCACTGCGCAATGAACATGAGATTTTCCGAGGTAATGGAATTTTTGTTAAGGTGCTCATATTGTATGTTGGTGTAAAAAGTGGCAGTGGAATAACAGCTTGATTTTTTTGTATGATTAGAGGATGAAATTATACCATACGCACCTCCTGCCCAGGGCGATCCCCCTTTTCTGTACACCTTCACGCTCTACGCGCAGTTCAACATCCGAATACCACCGATGCGTTTGCTAGGGCTTCCTTGTCTTGAGCGTGGCGAGAATAACCGGCGGAACTTCAATTCAGAACACTTTGCAGTTTTAAATAAGGTTGAAGCTACACACAGGGTTCATTTCAGAGTTTGAAGAACAAACTTTGCTGTAAAGACGTTACAATATATAAAATTACTCCTCATGGAAGCTTGAACGATGTTGAATTAATGTAAATTCTATGTTGGAACAAACCATCCGCTCTGTGCTCAAAATATATACAAGTATGATATGGGATTTATTTTAAACATCGCTTTATTTAAAATGAAGCTAAAGCGTTTTTGAACTAGCCACTAAATTTTTTAGATCCTGGAAGCAAATAAGCTCACCTAACATTCACGTGACATCCACATGGAATCCCGAAATGAGAGGTGAAGGAAGGTAAGTTCCAGAGAATGACTCGCCATAAAAAAAAATATGGAGAGATGGGCAACATGCTGTGATTTTAATTCTATTTTTAACATGGTGCCCTCGGGGAATGCATAAATGTTATCCTAAGATATAGGATTAGTTGCATAGCTTTATGCTTTTATTTACTTAAATGATATCTAAAATTATGTGGATATTCAATATTATTGTTAATTAATAAAATATTTTTTATTTTTAGATATAAAATGACATTGGTATTTTTTAATTTAGATGTAATAGAAAACATGTTTTAAGGAACGATAATTTTTTATTTTAAATACTAAGACGAAAGCTATTAAATTGAGTAATTTTTTTTAATATAGAATTATTATCTTTCTCTTTTGGTTTCATAATTATTATAATTTGTTTCATTTTTTTAATAAATTACATTTTGTCATATCAAAGAAAATAGAATATATGTTTATGTTAGAGTTATTACACTGTTCAACTGGGACTCGCCACAAGCTCTGGAGAATGAGTATGGAGGATTTCTTAGCAAAAGAGTCGTGTAAGATTCACTGTCTGAATTTTCTTAAGTCTTCTCAGACATTTGATTCTGATATATTGATCACTTTTTCAGGGAGGACTTTGATTCTGATATATTGATCACTTTTTCAGGGAGGACTTTGGCTTCTTCACAGATCAACACCTTATAAATCCATATTTCTTATTCTTGGCTCCAATAAATTGGGTAGTTTGGAGTCTAGTCAATGATAAATCCATATTTCTTATTCTTGGCTCCAATAAATTGGGTAGTTTGGAGTCTAGTCGAATCATTGACTGCAACCCCTGATCAGGTTTCGTCCTCTGCTATTTCCTTTTCTTCGACGCATCTCCTTCGGGAGAAGGAGCCCCATCCTGTGCTATTAGCTACATCCTTTACCGCATTCTGATTTTCTGCTTCTTTTCCGTCTTTTCCTAGGATGCGGGTCTGTCACTTTTCTCTGAGTGGCATTGCTCACAGACCGCCAACAACAGTGCCATGCAGTGGTTGAGGCTCCACCTGGGAGCTTCAGAACACATTGTTCATGTATTTCGTTGTTGTCATGCCTTGGGATCAATCTGTGACTTTAATGGATGCTCAATGCTGATGTGAGATGAAAAATACTCCAAAAACTGCAGGTAAATTTGATGTCCCCTTAATGTTTAGGCAATGCCACACTGCTTCTATTATTTTTATATTCACTTATCGCCACGCCTCTTTGTCTATTATTTTAATATTCCCTTGAGGCCACCCACTTCTTAGATTCTCTGTACATATAATTCATACATAGATTAGAACTTACACAAACGTCAATACTAATTGTATTTTAGAAAAACAATTAGAAATTAGAAAGATTTTCCTTCATGAAACTACTAATAAGCGAATGATATCATTTGCAAGTTTGCATCGACACTAAGTTAACTGATATTATCAAATTTAATTGAAATTTTTTTATCTCTATAATATAGATATATGGTTAACGCTTTGAAATTTTCCTAATTGCAAACACTTGTTTTAATATAATTTACTGTTTTCCATTTTAAAATCAATTTTTTTTATCTAAATAAATAACTAATTGATCTAGTTTTGAGGTTTAGTTTAATTGATCTAGTTTTTCTTTTCTCTTTAAAACGCATTTTCTCTTAAAAGATTTGAGGGTTCAATTCTTCCTTCATATACTCAGGATTTAAGATCTATCAAACCATGTAAAATTTATATACATTTTTGTTGTATACTGGCCAGGCATTATATTACAGTTTATTGTTTTTAATATTATTAACCAGTTGTGAACAAAACACTTAATTCATCTATCTTGCTCAGTTCTACCAAAGCAGACATAATGTATATCCAACAGCTCCTTCCTATACCAAGTTACAGAAAACCTCTAAAAACAATAAATTATTTTCAATTTCTCTGTTGCTTGGCTATCGATAGCCAAATCAACCACCGTTCCTACTCTATGGACCGATTATATTTTTAACATTACCAACCAGTTGTGAACATAACACTCAATTCAGGTGGCACGAAACTGAATTCTCAATTCAGCAGGCACGAGATTCATTCGTTTATTAACAAGTGAAACACTAAACTCAGATCAGAAGGAGATCCATTCGTTTAAAAAGAAAGGTGAAGATCAGAAAGGCAAGATAACAAAGAAATCAGATCAAAGAGATGTTGCCGATGGTGCCATTCGTTCTCTCCTGGTCGTTTACACCCCTGGCGGTGTATTTCCCTCCTTGCACGCAGCTGAGCGTTTTAGTGGAAACGTTGCAGATGGCAGTGGAGAAAACGACGTTGTACTTCAGAAGGGCTTATCCCCACATCCGGATTGCTTGTAGAAGGATTCCCACATCCGGATTGCTTGTAGAAGGATTCTCACCATATGCGGCTTATATCGCCCCCGGAATCGAACCCCTCGCATTCCGATCTGATTTATTCCCCTTTGTTTAAATTTTGGGAAGCCTTGTAGTATAAAAAGATACAAAAATATACAAGCAATATGACAGGCAGTCTCATTACAAATTTCTACTTCTAAAATTTTGGTGACGTGTCTAAAAAATAACAGTCCAGTGGAGAAAAATATATAGAAATATATATACAAAAGAGAAAAGTAGCAAAGTAGCAATTGCGTCTCATATGTCCATACTGTACATAAGGGGAAATCCTAGAATAAGAGCCTTTTCTTATACATAAGGTGTTCAACATACGAGCCATGATGTTTGATATCAGGTGAATATTACTGTAATGAATTTAGGTTCATGAGTGGCTAAAGATTGGATCTTTAACCTTGATCCAATGCTTAGATTGTAGTTGTAGCCTATAAATAGAAGACATGGATCTGTATAAGCAGGATATATTTGTGAATATATGCAGAAATTTGTGAGTATACATGTTTCAGTCCGGTTTTTTAATTGAAATCGCTGTATCTTTAGTACCAAAATTGTTGTTCTTGTGGCACACTCCGGCAGGGACTACCGCCGTGGCTCCCTTGTTAAGAATATAGACAATTTCTAGAATGCATGCACATTACTAAGAGTACACACAAGCTCGTAAAATTTTTAAGTTTAATATTTCTTAAACATGGTATTTGACATGTTAATGATCAATAAGATTTTATAATTTTCAATTGTATCAGTGACAATATTTAGTAAAAGAATATACTATATAGTTTATTAACTAGTTTGGATCTATTTTATTTTTATCATTTTTATTAAAAAAATGTATTTCAAAATATAAAGTTAAAATATTTTTTTTATTAATAATTATTAATTATATGGTTTTTAACCCCCAATCCCAATGGCTATGAATTCAATTATCATAAGTATTTTTCATAGCTTTATCGATTTCGGTGGCTCTATAGTTCTACCATCTGAAATATGAAGCTCAGCAAACCCCTCTTTCAGCAAACACAATGCCGAGCAGGTAAATTCAATATTACATTATCAAAGGGCTTTCCATCAGCTTCATCAACAATGAATTCAATATATGTAGTTATACTGTTTTCCCAATGTGAAGATCTTTTAACGTTTTTATTTTTTTTGGGTTTTGCAACTCTCTTCTATTAACTTTCATCTATATTGTCTTAATTATATTTTCTTTTGTCATTTCTTATTTCATTCATGAAGAGAGCCCTAAACTTTGCATTGGGGAAATACTTCGAGAAAGAATCAAGGCATCCTTAGTTTTCGTTTCAATTATCACTCTTTTTTAATAACAAATTTTTTGAGTTCATGTATTTATAAGTGTTTTTAAAGCAAATAAATAATTATGAATAAAAATTATATTAGTTTTTACATTGATTCAGTTGATAAGTTGTATTTGTGGTAAATAATAAATGGTAAGTATTAAGAAACCATTTAAAAATTTGGTAAATTTCTATATATATATACATATATATACATTATATATTTTAGGATTTTTATACATTTAAGATATTAAACTTTAAAATTTTAGAAGATTTTTATAATAATGTCTATTTATTATTTAATAGAATTGGCAAATATTTAAAATTTTTGAAATAATTATGGTTAAATTATAAGTAAAATAATAAATATAGGTCAACCCATTTGTTAGGAGATTTGATTTGATATATATATATATATATATTATATATATATATATATATATATATATATATATCATAAAACAACAATTCTTCATTGTCTATGAACAAAATACATAATAGAAAAATTTGCAAAAAAAGTATTATGTTTCTCTATTGATAAATGGTCACTACCCACATTAAGTTTGTGGATGCAATAGCCATCAAAAAAATTCTTTCTATGTGTCTTTCATGATTTGCAACATGGCCATTTTAAATCAATATTGTCATTGAAATTATGACTATAATGTGTAACTGGGTTTACTAGGCTCTCTTAGTAGACAATCACGAATTAGGCAATTAGGAAATTTGAACACAAAACTTGGTACCAATAACTATTTTATATTTTCAAAAGACATGCAAAGTAAACTTTCCAAAAAAACATAAAAAATATCATATTAATTACAATAGAAATCCATATAATTTAAATAACATAAAATGAATATACAGATCCGTTTTTAAACCCATATAAATTGAAATATCATTTTTTTGGGACATCAATTCTATTAATGGCAATGACGTTTTTAGAAAAAAAATCCATGGAATTTAGGGCATCCTTGAAGGATTTGGACCAGGAGGAAGAGGGAGCACCCTAACGTTTGGCTCCATAATTGAATATTGATACTAGATAGATTGAAGTGTCCTTGGCTATGTCATAATTTCAAGTGACTTCCTTTCCTAAAGATGCGTACCTCCATGTAGAAAATTGAATAAAGAAAGATGGGATTTTTATCTGATCGTGAATTTTGGCCGCAAGTGAAGAGACAAGATATGCAACTTCTACATGCATATAGGAATAACTCTTGATATTTGCATCATAAATCCTTAAAGTTAAAATGACTTGGAGTGATGGGGTTAACATGGAGGTAGGTAGAACCCTACAATAATTTTTTCCCCTAATTTACCAAATCGTCAACAATAACACCAAGATCAGGGGGTTTCGAAAAAAGGTAGAGCCCTAAAGCAAACAACGCCCCATGAACATGGCATCAAATGAAGGCGCTACGGTTTCCATTCTGATAAGTCTAAAATTTTAATCCCTCCTTGGTGCTCAAAACAGTCAACATCAATGCTAAAATTTGGTTTACTTAAAAGATATCGTCACTTAAAAAAGATAGAGGGGTATACTTATGTACTCGCACATGTTAGGACATAGATTTAAATGATTGTGATAAGATTTAAAATATTGCAAGAAGGTTTTAATGTGATATGAGAACATGTTTGAACATGATTTCCAAGTTGTTAGCTTATTGTTAGGCTTGATTTTCTTGAAGTTGAATTAAATTTTCCACATCTATGAACCAAAAGGAAGAAGAAATTTAAAACATGAACTATTCACTCAATTAGCGAGGATTTACATATTTACACATAAAAATATAACCATAAATGTTTCACATTTTGTGAATGAATATTATTAAATTTCAAATATGTTTTTTGGGCTAGATTTCACTATTTTTCCCATTAAATTTAAAGTAATATAAACCCTTGCAACTTATACAAATATTTCTTTACTATTAAGGATTAAAAATTTAAAAACATTACAATATTAAATTGATACAAAATCAAAAGATTAATTTTTTTAGTAAATAAAATACAAGCAAAGATTTATCTTTGACGTAGATGATGCATAATGCTTAATTTCACCATATAATTGTATCTGTTAATTCCTTTACCAACTACTGAATTTATCTTCCTTGGATCGTTTACTTCAGTTTCTATTATGCATCTACAATTCATTTGTTTAATGTAGTCTCATTTTCACTAAGCCATTGTATGGTGCAAATGAACACTAAAGATTTAGAGATGCAAAAATTCAAATCCGCATAGTTATATTAATACATAAATTCAAATGGTGTTATTAAAAAAAACTCCCTAGATTTGAAAAATCTAGAAAAATATGGGAAGTGCGAAGTCATACATATTCTATGTCTTGTATTTGTATGCATGCACTTAATTATACTCTATTTCAAGTATGAAATTATAGAAATCAAAGTTATTTTGAGTGCTAATTCTTCAAGTATGCCCATTAGTGCAGTAACAATGATGCCATTAACGCATTATGAGCTCCACTTAAAGAGCGAGCTGAGCAAAAATCAAAATCACTAGGAAAATGTGATAGTTCCCTATATCAACAATTCTTCAAGCTTAGTGCTAAATGATATGATTTCCATTGGCTGACACTGATGGGATTAGTAGGGTAATCACTAGGTGGATACCTGGTCTAGACTCATACATTATTGATATGTATGGTTGGAAGATTAGCTAAGAGGATTGTTATATTTTCCACCACATTTTATTTGTGTTTCCAAATGTTGAAGTCTTACCCTGAAAACCTTTTGCGTCATACTTGCATAATATCCATTTAAAAATAGATTCATACCCTCTTCGTAGGGAGGCTATAGTAGTCAATAATTTTTTGATCTAGATTCACTAACTAGTATTTTCTTTGGACCTACATATGTTTAATTTGATTCGAAGAATATTTTGCAACCTGCAACCAACCCTGGTCCAACAAACTTGTGCATTAGGTCTTTACTAGCAGTGAATATATCAACATACAACAATTATTTTTATTTGATTTCTCAAAATTTGGGTTGAGAATTTTTTTACTTTGTGCAGTTGATGTGTGGTTTTTGACCTTGAATTCATGGTTAGAGTTGTCTTGGTCAAGTTTTACATTGAAGATCCTCGCTATCATTATTAGGTATAACAACTACATTTGAAATAAAAAAGTACATTAAATATATACATTCTCATTTAAATATGACTTGTCATTAATTTCCATTAATTGTAGATTCCTTAATGCTAAAAGGGAAAAATGAGTTTGCAAAACACAAAGTATACAAAGGTTATTTAATATTGGGCTCATTAGTTTAAGAAATAATTTTAATTTTTTTCATTATTTTTTAAAATATTAATATTGTAAATTTTAAAATGAATAATAATAAAATTTAATACAAATAATTATATATAATTCAGAGTTGGTTGACATAAGCCTTATTTAGACAAATTATTCAAATCAATAATTAATTCAAGTACATAATTATAAAAGAAATTTTTAGTAGAAAAATTTCGTTAAAGAGAACACTATGGTAATCTAAAGAGTCTTAATATGTATGATGAGTTTTTCATACAAGAAATAAATACAAATCAATGAGTAAACAATTTAAACTCTGATTATGGGTAATGCTTATTAAGAATACAATTAATACATTAATTAATTAGTTGTGTTATTTATTTATATTTAAAAATTATTTTGAAATAATCTTTGAAGAAATAATCTAGTTTTTTTAAACTAAAATAACTAAGGCCCTATAAGAAAATAATCTAGTTATTTTAAGATTGCTATGTAGTGCCCTGCTGGATCATAATTGCAGGTTATGAAAGTATCGTCTGAATTGCATATAATCTTGGCGCAACGAACATTGACGGTGGTTCTCCATACAACCTGAGTGTAGTGAGTGCAATCAGGTCCGGTGCAAATATTCTTGGCATAGTCAAACCATTTCTTCTCCTCTATCCACGCAGCCACTGCCTGCGAGGGGGTCCAACCATGGCCGCTTCCCCAGAATATGTTCTCTCCTAAGGGGCTGGCCGAATGTTGTAGGAGGCAGTCTTCCTTCTCTGTCTTGCATAATTGCGCGCATAATTTGCAAGTCTGCGATCCCATTGAAGAGGACCAACTCCCACCGCATTTCTTGCTTGATTGTGTGGAACCAAAAAGCCATCAGTAAATGCGGCAGTAGCGTTCACGTCTGCAGCATTCACCGATGACATTGCCGTCATCATAATGAGAACGAAAATGGAAATGGAAATGTTGCAGTGGCTCTTGAACAATGTGGTTATCCCCATGAATATTGTGAATCGCCCGCGTATCCAAATAAAAATACTAACTTCCTTCTGCTTCTTCGCGAATATGTGTATACTAACTTACTTCTGTTTCTTCGCAAATATGTGTATACTAACTTCCTTCTGCTTCTTCGCAAATATGTGTATAACTAGCAATCTATATCTGGAAGATGGTCTTTCTATCTCTCCAACCACTGTGCATAACTAGCTCAAGCTGTATCGGTATATATAGCCACACATGTTATTCATCAGCATTAGCTTTTACTCTAACCGGAAGGAGGACGAAGCTGCAATTTCTATTCCTTTGATCGTAAGGTAACGCTTGACGATTCTCAGAGCGTCCACATAACTTCTTAATTTCACATGTTTGTTTGTGTTTTACTCTATGTATTTCAATTTCAACATACCTCTCTTCAGATTGCTAGGTGCTCGCTTTGTTGATATTGACGATCGATATGCGTAGACAAAAGTTGAAATATGAATACCTGCCCGCGCACGTTATCATTCTCCGCCGGAATATTCAACACCGATATGAAATTAAATAACTTCCACGCACGCCAAATTTCCTGATGTGCATTTGAATTATAAAGTAAAGCTTTCAATCAAGTGAAAACAGACGAACCTTAACATGTGATTCACATAAATATTTTCTAACAGACGAGCACAACACGTTATTCACATTCTTATCTTGTAACACACCAGCCTAGCGGAGGTCATGACTCAGTGAATGAACGAATATATATATCTATATATCTATATATATATATATATATATATATTGCGCAACCTGATTATTGCCAATTAGGAAGGCAACATTATTTTAGTTATTTACGACCCTGTTTCCCCTATTTGTTTCATTCAATTAGTAACGTAACATTTATTTTTGGATATCTTTTTCAATAAATATGATTATTGAGAATCTAAATAAACCTGTGAAGTGCAAAATAATATATTTTCAATTTCTTGTATTTGTATGGATACATTTAATTACACTCCAGTTTAAATATGAAATTATAGCAACCAAAGTTAATTTGAGTGTTAATTTTTTAAGTATTACTGTAGTGGTGCCATAACACATTATGGCTATCAATTAAGGAGTAAACTGAGCATAAATCAAAATCAGGATGAAAATGAGATATTTCTTTATATCAATAATTCTTACGGTTACTGCTATTAGGCGACAATGATGACATTGGTCATCAAATAACAAGGTGGATACTATGTGAAGACTTATGCATGACTTAATAGGTGGATGCTAAGTATAGAGTCATGCGAGATGATTGATATTCATGGTTAAAAGATTAGTTGAGAGGATTATTATATTTTCCACCACAGTTTATTTTTTTTGAATGTTGAAGTCTCAATCCTTCAAAGCCGTTGCCTTATGCTTGCATGATCACATCCATTTAACAATGGGTTCTTACTCTCTTTGTAGGAGGACTATTTCTAACCAGCCAAAGCTAACTAGTGGTGAATATATCATCATACATCAATAGATTTTATGTGATTTTTCAAAATTAGGATTAATGGGTGATTTTTAACATTTAATTCATGGTTAAAGTTGTTCTAGTCAAGTCTTACATTGAATACCTTAGCTATTAAGATTAGGTATAATGACTATTTTTGAAATCAAAAAGAAAATTAATAATATAGGTTCCATTTATATATGACTTGTCTGGCTTCCATTACTTGTAGATTCCTTAAGGGAAATGTGTGTTTGCAAAACACAATGAATACATGGGTCATTAAAGGAAATATGAAGAGTCTTAATATTTGACACATTAATTTTCCTATAGTAAACATAAATTTATGCAATTTAAATTCTTGATATGAGTAATATTCATGGGAAAACAATCATCACATCAATTAATTTTGTTGCTCATGTGTATTTTTATTCTATTCAAAACAAATTTTGAGGAAACTTTTTGTTTGTTTGTTTATTTATATAAGATTTAGTAAACTTTAAAATGAAAATAGTTAAAAAACTATTCATATAAATTAACTAATGTTATAATTAATAGTGTGTTGACATAAGTTTTGTTTAGTCAGAATTAATTGAAATTAATATTAATTCAAATATATAATTATTATAGAAGAATTTAGCACATAAACCTCATTAAATAGAGCATTGAGGTAACATGAAGATTCTTACTTCTATTATAGTATTTTTAGACAAGAAACAAATATCATTCAATCAATGAAGAAACAATTTGAACTCTTGATATAAGTTATGTTTATCAAGAATCCCAGATGCGGGTGTATAGACGGGCGTTAAATATGATGGGACAAGGGTGGGGCGAGGTGGGACGACAGCTACCTACTGAGGATAGGGCAGATAATTGGCTTCTGATCGACGGATCTCTGCATTTGAGAAGCGCAGGGTTCAATCACATTGTATTAAGTGGTTCCAAATCTCATATCCCGTTCTTCACTCCGGTTCATGCCTTTGCATGCTCCAGCATGCTTCAGACTTCGACTCTCTTCAATGTAACAGTAATGGCGGGTGCTTCTCGATGCGTGAAAGGGGAAGATAAATTGAAGCTAGGCCATGGGCTATCTATGGAGCCGCTTCCGTTGAACCACTCGCATTTCTATCTAGCCTCTGGCCTCAGTTCTGGATTCTGTCTGTATGGTGTTGGCTTCGTCATCCATGTTGCCTCTTGTTGCTTGAATGGGGAGGCTAATTTGGAGCTTCGTTTTGGTGTTTTAGCGGCACCGCCTCCGTTAAACCTCTGGCATTTCACTCAGGCCTCTGGCCTTTGTTTTGGCTTATGTCTGAATTTCTCTGGCCCTGTCATCGCTGCTGCTCAGCCTCGCTTTGCTCCCAATGTTGTTGTCTCCCCTATGCCTTGTCTACACCATAGACTGCGGTGCCGCAGAGGTCGTCCTCTGTGCGCCTTCCAGCCGATATTCTGATTCGCCCTCCCTCTCCAACGATTTCTTCATCAGCCACTACCCACGAACCTGCAGTTGGAGAGGGCGTTTTCATGATTCCAGCCACTATTTGGGCTCCCCTGCTCCCTGTCCTCCTACAACCATGCCTTCTCCCACGACTGGCTCCGCGCTTTTCTCCTTCAACTGTTCTCTGAACCACCCAAGGATAACTGCTCACATTACAGTGGTCTTCCATGAGGAAGCCTAGTTGGGGGAGCTAAGCTCTCATCTGGTGCGCCTCAGCTCTGATAATGCTCAGACTTTGAACCTCTAGATGGGGATTGGTAGCATGTCTATGCAGGCTCCGGATGCTCAAGCTCGCAACACTCATGATGTTGAGATGGCGCCAGTTGATCCTGGTCCTTCCGAATCTGAAGCTGCTCTTGTCAGGGATCTCCTTGCAACCGATTGGTTTTGTATAGTTGAAGAGCCTCCAGATGATTAGTTTGCTCACTGTTTTCTTGTTATCTTGCCCTGCGGCCCATACAATTGGGCAAGTTTATGTTCAAACTGCTATGTTGAATTTTTGTGTATTTTTGGAACTCTGTAAACTCTGCAACATCAAGAAGATCATAATTTGCTCCCCTACATGGGTTTTGGTAATCTGTTCAAGGTTGATTTCCCTGTCATTGGGTAGTCTCCATATAGTAGTCTCCATATATGTTTATCTTGACAACTCTGCCTTTCACCAGGGTAGTGGTTTTGACTACGGTCACGATGTAATTCTACTCCCTTTGTTAATAGATTAATTTTATTTAGAAAAAAAAATTGTTTATCAAAAAGACAATCATCATATCAATTAATTTTACTATTTATTTGTGTATCTATTCTCTTTCGAAATAAACTTTCAACAAAAATATCTAATTGTTTTATTTTATTTTAATATAATTGAATTAATTTAACAAAATGACAGTGAAAAAAATATAAAAAAATTAACTCTATATAATTCATAGTATGTTAACAAAATTATGTTTCTTCATAGTTTATTCAAATTAAAATTAATTTAAAAATAGATATTTTGGGGGAAAATATAGTTTTCCCTCTTTCTTTTTTCAAATAAAATTCAATTAATATAAATATTTTAATGAAAATATCCATATTATTAATATTAATGTTAAATAGATTATGCCTATTGATGTTTTTTATTTTTTTGCTGCATCATGAAGATTTGATCTTGAGTTATTTTTGATATACTTCATAATATATCATAACACTATGGAGCTTTAATGAACAGTCCTTATTTAAATTGGTAGCATCTAAATATATAAAATAAATAAAGTTTATTTCTTTAATTAAAATAAAAATATTTTAGATTTTAATTAATTATTTATATTTAACAGTGCAAAATTATTTATTTAAAATAAGAAATTTATAATTAGAAATCGAAACATATTTATTTATTTAAATGGATAATTTAAATAATTATGATCACAATAAAATATATATAAACTTTATGGTATGTTAATTTAATGGATTATGATTGTTTGAGAAAGATATTTTAAGCGTTTTATTTATTTTTGAGTTTCAAATTGTTGAAAAATGATATCAATTCTGTTACTTTCAAAATTTCCAAGTTTTTTAGCTTTTTTTTTTTTTTTTTAAGCCATTCATTTGTGATCATTTCTAAAATTGCTTTTAAACATTATTCTATTTTGTGTTTAAGTTTATGTTAACAGTAAAACAATAATTTTATAGAAATTATAACTGTAATCTCTAACTGCAGTAACTTGACTCTCTTAGCTTAGGTCATGAATTAGATAATTAAAATAGCTGTATTCATATTTATTTTATATTTTGAAAATAAGATATCAAGTAAACTTTAGAAAAAATTAACCAAAAAACTTATATTTATATTTATTTTTCATTTCAAAATAACATATCAAATAATTAAAAAAATAAATAAATTATATTAATTATCATAAAAATCTGAATAAATATTCAATTCCAATTTTAAGCCGATATGAATTGAAATATCAGAAATTGTATTAATGACAACGGTGTAAAAAGCCATGACTTTCAAAAAAATATGAAATAAATACGTGCAAATATTGTGAAATTTACTTATCAAAGAATATTTATATTGAGATAATATGGAATGTTTCACAGTACTCGTACGTAGATGAATAGAGAATGAATGAATATTGAGAGAAATCAGAATAGTAGCGTTGAAAGTTTGATGTTCATATCTTATATATTTACAGGATTCCTTTAAGTTCATTTCAGTATGGCCTGGCTGCTACGTAGTTCCCTGGTGGATAATAATAGCACGTTATGGAAGTATCCCCTGAGCTGCATATAATCTTGGCGCATCAACCTTGGCCGTGGTCCTCCATACAACCTGAGTGTAGTGAGTGCAATCAGGTCCAGTGCAAATATTCTTGGCATAGTCAAACCACTTCTTCTCATCTATCCAAGCAGCCACTGTCTGCGAAGGGGTCCAACCACGGCCGCTTCCCCAGAATAGGTTCTCTCCAAAGGAGCTGTTGGGATGTTGTAGGAGGCAGTCGCCCCTTCTCTGTCTTGCATATTTGCGTGCATAATTTGCAAGTTTGCGATCCCATTGAAGAGGACCAACTTCCACTGCATTTCTTGCTTGATCGTGTGAGACCAAAACGCGGCAGTAGCATTCATGTCTGTAGCAGTCACTGATGACATTCTCATTCCCATCATCATAATGAGAATGAAAATGCGACCCATGTTGAAAGTGTCTCTTAAACAACGTGGTTGTTATCCCCATGAATATTGCGAATCACCGGCGTTGCAATAATACTAGTTTCTACTTCTTTTCTTTTAGATGATCTGAATAATAATACTAACTCGCTTCTTCTTCTTCGCATATAAGTAATCAAAGCTATCCTGGGTTATATCTGGAAGATGGTCTTTCCATCTCTCCAACCACTGTATATATAGCCACGAGCATTAGCTTTTCGGGAGGAGGATGAAGCTGCAATTTCTATTCTTTTGATCGTAAGGTTGTTGGATCAGGTGCACAACTAAATTAATCAAACATACAGCAGAATAAATCAACAAGCACATAAGACATAGCTTTAACGTGGTTCACCCAACCAATCTGGGCTACATCCACCAGGCATCAGAAATTTTATTAATCAAATTGGAGATTACATCAATAAATCCTCACACTCTCTTAGCAAACCATCCGAATGGTTGCCTATTATATAGAATAGAGAATCTAACAACCTCATAACTCCCTCACATCAAATATAGGAGGCATTAACTCCCTCCCAACAACCTGGAGCTAATCTAGAAACTGAATCCCTATTGTTGTCATCCTTCAGAGATTTTTGCCTATTTGACTCAAACAAAAAATCTCAAC
>APFE030470302.1:129956-148932 GCA_000404065.3 Pinus taeda | reverse complement strand
ATGAAATCAAATTTTTTCTTAAATCTGGTACATGCCTCACATCAGTTAATATTTTGGTTGTGCCATCAAACATTTGTAGTTGTATGCTTCCAATCCCAACAATATTACATGTTAGATCATTACCCATGTACACAACACCATCATCAATTGATTTATATGTTTTAAATCAATCTTTATGTATACACATGTGGTTAGATGCCCCGGAATCTAACAACCAATGTTGATCATGTTTTGAAACATTAACTGACAATACCTCATCACTCATACCTGAACCTGATACTGAACCTGTATCCATGGTGTTGACTTCCTTCTTTTCTGTCGAAGAGCCTTCTTTAGCAGCCTGCTTTCGCTTCCAGCAATCCTTTTTCAGATGTCCAGCCTTGCCACAATGCCAGCGCTTCACCTTTGGCTTCTTTCCTTTGGACTTCGAACGAGAGTCGCTATGCTTTCCCCCGGAGTGTCTCTCTCGTGAGCGACCTCTGGCCATCATTACCTTTGATGTAGATGTGTCTGCATTCGACCTCTTCCTCGTCTCCTCAGCCAACAAGGCTCCAACAACATTGTCAAACTCAAGAATATCTGATGTACTAAAACTTATGGAAGTAACAAAATGATCCCAGGATTCAGGTAAAGAACATAATAAAGTTATCGCCTTATCCTCTGAATCAAATTTTACATCTAGACTGTTTAATTGCACCAACAAGGTATTAAAAAACATTCAGGTGATCAGCAATTGAGGTACCTTCTTTCATCCGCAAACTGTAAAGCTGTCGTTTTAGGAGAATTCGGTTTGTCAAAGATTTCGTCATGTAGAGCTTCTCAAGCTTCGACCACAGGCCTGCGGCAGTTTTCTCTGACACAATGTTGAACAGAACATCATCCGCCAGACATAACCGAATTCCGCTCAGAGCTCTATCATCCATCTCATCCCATTCATCCTCCGTCATGGAAGGAGGCCTTTTGTTTTTCCCCAACAGTCCTTTCGCCACGCCTTGTTGAACCAGCAGATCGTGCATCTTCACCTTCCAGATTTCAAAATTATTCTTGCCATTGAATTTCTCAATTTCGAACCGGGCACTTTGATTTTTGGCCATCTTGTATCAGCAAAAAACACAGTAATCTCCAAAACCAACGTTTTAAATACTAGCAATTTAAAAAAAAATTGCCTATGCCTTTAAAAAATATCTTCCCTTCACAAAAAAAAATTCTTCCTATGTCTTTCTATCGTTGTCTTTACAACAAAAAAATGCCCTTTGCACTTTAAAAGCCCTTTGCAACAAAAAATGCCCTTTGCACTTTACAACAAAAAAATGCCCTTTGCACTTTTAAAAAAAAACAAATTCCTTGTTTACACTTCTCACAAAATTCCACCCACAAAAAATACATACACTTTTAAAGCCTTTTAAGTTTTTGAAAAAACCATGTTACATAATCCTTATGACTCCCTTTTTGTTTAATGGCTTTAAAAATTACGTACTCCACTCCTCTTTGTGTTAAATTAAAAATTACGGCTTCCCGTAATTTCCTTTGATTTTTATTTGTGAAAAACGCTTTATCATGCAAACACATCCAGCTCCGCTAATTTATAAATAGAGACCCGCAGTACCACCGTAATTAAGCAAAAAATGAGTATCTTTTATCATGCCGCTAAACTGCGTTTTAAAAAAAAACTTGAATGCTATCACTGTTTTGTTTTAAAATAAATTGACTGCGGGTTTTGAATCACATTGTGTTTAACGCTGCCATTCGCTACGACAGAGGACCGCCGGTTCTCTGATATTGTAACATTAAATTCTTTAAAAAACAAAACTCAGAACAGCGATTTCATACCCGTGATTTAACACCAGCACAACGATTTCATACTCGCGATTTAACACCAGCACTGTCAAACAAAACTCACAGCAAAGTGTACGCAGCAATTTAACGCACCTTCTTCAGCGCCAACCAATGGACCGCTCCACGCAAATTTACTCAGCGCTCAGCAACCAACAGCTCCACGCGCGCTGCCAGCAATTGTATACAGTCCGCCAGCATATGCACGCAGCACCTCAACGCTCCAGCTCTTCCAGGCAGCACCTCCAACATGCTCTGATACCAATTGTTGGATCAGGTGCACAACTAAATTAATCAAACACACAGCAGAATAAATCAACAAGCACATAAGACACAGCTTTAACGTGGTTCACCCAACCAATATGGGCTACGTCCACCAAACATAGGCATCAGAAATTTTATTAATCAAATTGGATATTACATCAATAAATCCTCACACTCTCTTAGCAAACCATCCGAATGGTTGCCTATTATATAGAATAGAGAATCTAACAACCTCATAACTCCCTCACATCAAATATAGGAGGCATTAACTCCCTCCCAACAACCTGGAGCTAATCTAGAAACTGAATCCCTATTGTTGTCATCCTTCAGAGATTTCTGCCTATTTCACTTCAAACAGAAAATATCAACAAAGGTAAGGTAAGATAACGCTTAATGATTATCAGGAGCGACCACATAAGGCTTACTTTTACATGTTTGTTTGTGTCTTACTCTATTTATTCTATTTAAACATAGATAGCTCTCGAGATTGGTAGGTGCTGACTATGACTATGGGTATGCGCAGACACACGCCGAAATATCAATACCTGCCTGCTCACGTTATCATCCTACGCCGGAATGATATCAATACCGGCCCACGCATGTTGTCATTCTCCGCCAGAGTATTTATCAACCATATCAATTTTAATAACTTCAATGCCAGATTGCCCGATGTTCATTTCATTACCAAGTAAACCTTCAAACAAGCAAAAACAGAGGAAGCTTAACACGTTATTCACATTAATATTGTCCAACAGAACAGAACAGTAGTGCCGTGAATATATACAGATTTATATCAGTAAAAGTTGTGTAACCCGGTTCAAAGTATGACCAATTGCTAAGGCACCATTCTTTTCATTATTTAAATTGTCCATTTTCTTTTGATTATATATACGAAGCTAAGATAATCATGGGGTTATGTTATAGAGAGTAAGTTTCAACAAATTTACTTGACAGTAAAGTGATCTGTTATTATGTGTAAAAATCAAGATACATATCTTGAGAGTCCGGGTTTGTTTTTCGTGTTTCACTCTATCTCAAGATAGGGAGTTCATTTGTTGTGTTCACTAGGGGTACAGATTGAGACATGCTGAAACATGAATACTCGACCCATGACCATCTGCCACATTATTGAACAACAATGCCCGATATTCAATTTCAGTAAAGCTTCCACCAAACAAAAACCAACCAACCTAGACATGCTCACATTAATATTTTCAAAATCAGGGGTACAAAAATGGGAGGAAAGATATTGAAAGTGAATTCATGTTTAAAGCTTTCTAGGTAGTGAATACAAGACATACTCACTAGTGATTATGAGAGGAAAACTTGACAATGAAGGGTGGCGTAATATCCTTCATTGATATAAATATTTATTTATTTTTACTGTAATTAGAATAGACTATTGCTATTTTTAATTTTGAACTATTTTTGGAATTTAGTTATGAAAGGATAAATTTTGCAATTATCAGTACATATTATTTTACCAAGTAATTAGTTAAGGAGACAGTTATATGCTCCAAAGCTAAATCCTAGAGTATTTTACTAGAAGATCAAGAGGATAAGGGTATATGAGATGACACAAGGAAAAAGAAGACTGTGTAACAAGAATAGACTACTACTATTTTTAATTTTTAACTGTTTTTGGAATTTAGTTATGAAAGGATAAATTCTGCAATTATCAATACATACTATTTTACCAAGTAATTAGTTAAGGAGACAGTTATATGCTCCAAAGCTAAATCCTAGAGTATTTTACTAGAAGATCAAGAGGATAAGGGTATATGAGATGACACAAGGAAAAAGAATACTGTGTTGATGGATCAACAATGGGTGAAGGCTATGTCTCGTAAGGATCAAATAGCCAGGGAACGTTAAGTCCCTGAGGAGACAAAAGGCTATGTTTGGTTAGGATCAGATAGCCAGGAAACATTAAGTCTATGAGGATAGAGAAAGCGAGGAATTAAAGTGCATCCTCTCTGAGAAGAGAGAAAGAGAGGAATTAAAGTGCAAACTTTGTGTTAGATTCACTCCTGGACAACGAGAACAGACAAGTAAGAAATTCTGTTATTTTTGCCAAATTTTATGTTAGATTCAGTCCTGGACAACGAGAATAGACAAGAATTTTTGTTATTTTTCGCAAGATTTACAGTATCAGGCAGTAATCTGAAAATGAGATCTTAAATCAATATTAAGGTATTACAGACTCATGTGCAGGAATGCCTATATTATTTAGTGCAATGGATCGAAAATATTGCAAATAATATAGACAATGAAGAGTCAGAAAACACAACAGATACACACATCAACACAACAAATAATCAAGGACTTCACCAAACTTCTTAGTTATGTCTCTTGGTCCAACTTTCAGTGTTGACCTCTATATTATGTCTTTAAGAGTAGAATATTACAAGTGTGAGTTCAAACAGAGTCTCAATACAACAGTGAAAAAACAACAGGGATTTACTCGAATCCTCGTGTCTAAAAGGGTGCACAGACTCTCCCTCTTGCTCTCTATCTTCTGCTTTCTCTTGCCCTATTCTCTATCCCTGTCCTCTGTTTTGCCATTGGATGGATTTTAAGCCTATCAGCTTTGTCCATTCATCTACATTCTTAGGCCTTTTTGTTCCTGGCCGCTGTCCATTCAACTCCCTGTCGAGCATTAAACAATCATTATAAAATGCTTAACCTATGGTGACCATCTGTTTTCAAACGGAAAGGACCAATGCCAGTGAAAATCCCTGAAAACACACTTTTTGTTCATACACAACAATACACGGAAATACATTGGAAAACGCTTATTGTCGGACTTCAAATTTTATACAGTCGCATATATAATTCCTTTTGGGTCTGCCTTGATCACAACCACATATTGCATTCATTCACGCCCGTTACAACCCCATTTAAAATTTGCGGTGCGAATAAATCTCTTTCCTTGGTCTTCCCCCATGAGATCGATGATTGATGTCTTCTCGATCAAACAAAACTTGATCGAGAGTCCTTCACTGTTGATCTACACTTAGTGGATCTAACGATCCACAACGATTTTGGGTGAACAACTTTCCCGACACTTAACCAACTTTACTGACGCGATGGGAATTATAAACTCCAAATCTATTAAAGTTCGGATCTGATTTCTTAATTAATATCTGATTACTTTAGCACCCGATATCTATTAGATGATGAGATCTTTTGATCCTGCAGTCTGCGAGTATTCAACATACACACGTTTTAACTTTCCTTTGGTTCCATGCAATGCGATATTGGTAGTTGATCTCGACCGTTGATATGCACGCTCGATCAATGGTTCATGTTGTTTCATTGTATCGTGATTGCAATTCCCATAAGGCTGCCTCTGATACACTCCACTAGCCTGTTCCGATGTGATATCACTGATTCAATCCGTTCCGTTGATCTGGTCGATCTGACGACTCCGGTGCAATGAGACTTCATTCTTTGTTTAACTCTATTTTCCGCCATTCCTTCAATGTTTTCCTCTGCGATAGTGTTTTCCAATAGTATTAAAGACTTAGACTTAGAGGTTTTAAGATCCATTTTGGATCATGCCTTCCCACTGAAAAGATTTTGGACCACCAAAAGTTGGTTTTTAGGCATCGATCAAGTGAGGATACAACTCTCTCACTTGTTTAACTTCTATCCATCGTGCTTTGCTTGGATTTGAACCTTTGAGTTCCACTCTATCGATCAAGTGAGGATACAACTCTCTCACTTGTTTAACTTCTATCCATCGTGCTTTGCTTGGATTTGAACCTTTGAGTTCCACTCTGAGGTACTCAACATCCCCTTCAACCTTCCTGTTCAGAACTGTGTCCTCCTGTAACTCATTGTGATACTCAGGTAACAAATCCTCAGTAGAAGGCAACTGACTTTGCTCTTCAGGATCTTCAATCATTGATGGTTCATATAATCTCAAGTTTTCTACATTAACGACTGAATAGATTTACATATAAGCTGGTAAATCAAAGTGAAAAGCATTTTCACCAATTTTATCAAGTATCTTGAAAGGTCCATACCTTATTGGTTTTAGCTTCTTACCTTCACCTTGCATTTTGTCTTTGTTGATGTACAGCTAGACATGATCACCAACTTGAAAACTATACTCACCCCAATCCTTGTCATGTCTTGCCTTGTACTTGGCTTGGCTTCTTTCCAACTGTTCCTATACTGCCGGGAGAATTTATTGGATTTTTTCAATGAACTTGGTTGCTACCAGTTTGAAAACCAATACGAGTGCATTACAATTCATGATGTGATAGCTACAACTTTTTATATGATAGTGTGATAGCATTAGAGTACCAATATTCATCCACACGAAGTAGTGTGAGTAGGGAATCCTCAGATAGATGATAAACTCTTACACTCTGGAAAAAAATCTCTTGCTTTCAGCAGCAACGGTTGTACTTTTTTTCGACTCGAGTTACAACCTTGTTTTTAGAGGGAAATGTCATGCTTGTCATTTCATTGTGATAACGCTATGAGGGATCAACGGGTCTCGTGTTGGGGTCTTGTGCTATCTGGGTTTAAAATGGTGTTGAAGAATTCCGAGTTTTTTGGTCTCATGGTTGGGGATTATTTTACCTACGGTGTCTCGGCTTGGCTAGTGGGTTGCAAATAGTTTTTTGGGATGCAAATAGTTTGTTGGGGATCGGATTATCCTACAAATTTTCTAATGGTTATAGCACCTGGAATTTCCAAAACTCGATAGTGTGAGGATGGATCTTATGAATATTCATCATCTTATCTAGTGTATGAGAGTATTTTCCAAAGTTTGTTAAAGGTTTGTGTGTCATATAGCCATGAGTGCTCAATCATGATGTATTAGACTTTGGCTTGTACTCTGGCCTCTGATTGAAAGGCACCAATCTGAGTCCTTTTGGATGGGAAGAAGGAATCGCATGTGTATATAGATGCCAATAGCATACTGATAGGAACCATTCTAACCAAGTGAGGATGTGGATAACCCCATACATTTTTCCAAAAGGGAGGAAGAATCTAGTCACAAAAAAAGAGGCACTAAAGTACCTAATCACCCAACAGGGCAGGATATTATCCTAATGTTATTCTAGGAGTTCTCATTCAGGGTGGTGGTCAAGTTGGGGCACTAGAAAAATGGACAGTGTTGAGGATTGGGGACTTTAGATCACATTGGTAGAAGACATTTTTCAGCAACAAGGAATTGCTTTCTTCCATATTTTTGGGACCTATAACCACTTCCATCATTTTTTTCCTCCATCACTATTATATCCAGGTGATGAGCTCTCTAATAGGATTGTATTTTCTTATGTACATATTTGGATGTGAGTGGATAAGTCATTTCCAATAACATAAAACCTATGATTGTGTGAATAGATGGTGGAAATATTAGGGTTTCTCTAAATTAAATTTTGTTTGGCATTGTCATGTGGAATACTAAACTTTGGCCTCTTTCATTGCAACGGATCCTAATCTTTCTTCTTTTTGACTCAACTTTGCCATAATGTGTCATCTTGTCATAGTTTCGAACAATATCTATGACACCTTTAGAATGATGGATGAGCTGAAACCCTTAAGAGAAACAACGAAGAGGTGGTCCTAGTGGTGAATGAATTTTAGAAGAATATTTTATTGCTTCTTTAATGCGTATGTAGCAATCAATCTATTTAACAAAAAAATTGTGGTTATAATGTCATATGATCAGATGCGATTCATCTATGACACAATGGCTTCTAGAATATATGAAAGGACTATACATGGTGCTTTGCAAAACTGTATATGAAATGGCATGAGAGGTGAAGGAGTCTCAAGGCCGAGACAAAATCAACATTGTTCGACCAGTTGTATGGAGCATAAGAATTTGTACATATAATTATGAAAACAAATGTTTTTCTTTCACATGATTTCTTTGGCCAACTATATCACTTCACTGATGTGTGATTAGTTAATTTTCTTTTCCTATGATTGTGCTTATGTATGTGTAGTGGGAGGCCTATATTGGTTCATATATGAAAGAAGTAGAGTGGATCTCCAGTGGTTTTCTGCCGGATTTTGACAAGTACTATGATAATGGAAAAGTTAGTATTGGTTATCACATAACGATATTGAAACCCACCCTCACATTGGACATTCCCCTTCCTCAACAAATTCTACAAGAAATTGGTTTTCTAGCGAAATTCGATAGCTTAGCATTTGGCATTCTATGACTTAAAGGTGACATTGGTTGTTATAGGGTAATACATATATCAAACCAAATGGGTTTTGCATTGAGTGAATGAATTTGAATAGTTTTGATTACGCTGATAGTGGGATGGTGAATGCGGGCAGATAGGGCCCATGGAGAAGAAGCATAATGTATATCATGTTCTATGAAAGAGAACCCTCGATTGATGGAAGAAGATGTTGTTAATCATATCAATTCCATGGCCAATGACGTAATCGGAGAAGTAAATTAGGAGTTTCTCAAAGTAGACAACAATGCCCATATCTCTTCCAAAAAACACACTTTTGACACCACCAGAGCTCTTCACCATGGCTACGTATACTGAGATGGGTACAGCGTCGCCTGGAATGAAATGAATAATTTGGTCATCATAATTGTCCTTGAGGTTGTTCCTATGTAACCACACATGAAATCAAGTGACAACTCTATTTGGTTTCTTACAAACTATTGTTTCACACAGGAATAGAGATCATCAGATTGTTGAAAATGTGACAACTTTTATTTTGTCACTAAAAGTTTGTCAGTTTTTTCTATTTGAAATAAATTTAAAAAACAAGCTATATGTGGTTTATTGCCTAGTTATATTATGGATAAGATATTCAGTGTTAACATAAGTCAATAAGTTGCACCTTTGTAATCTTGTAATGGGAAAATAATTTTGATTCATATGTGAATCTTATATCTAATACTTACCAGAAGGTTGATAACCATTCCACATATAGATTTGAGTCTATTTAGAGAATGTAATTCAATATCTCCATTTTGTCGATGGGAAAATCCTTTGAAGTCATATAGATGATATAAGGTTGTAGTTGTCTGAATATCATCGCACATCACTTTGGACTTTTGAGAATGTTGAGTATCATTACAAAAATTTGAATCTTCTTGTATGAATAATCTATTAAACTAATTTAATTTTTTGATATAATTACAAAATTATTTGATGTAATACTTAGCAATGAAATTGTTTGACTCCATACTTCTTAATTTCTTAGGTTTTTGTGAAGTTTCGACTAAAGTAATACAAATTTGGTATATTTGATGTAAATTATTTTTCATGGAACTTGTGAAAATATTCGATGGGGTACTTATTTATTTTTCATGACCTTTGTATTAGATCTATTAAATTTGCATGGTTAGTTTATTACATTTATCAATAACCACTATGTAAAACAATTTAAAAATGGTGAAAATGGTACAGAGGAGACAATTATTTCATAGTGAAAATGAGTAGACAAGCTTTAAAAAATTGGTTCCTCCATTGTAATCATTTACATTTTGATTGGCATGAATAGTTATTTATGTCATAAGCTTTGTAGTATGTTTACTAGCTCTATGATAATTTTCATTAGCCAGAGTAGCATGTAAGGATGTTCTATTCAATTTTCTAGTTTTTTTTTGGTCTAGTAACTTTACTAGCACCATGATGATTTTCTTTCACTAAAGAATCGTGTAGTGATGATGTTTTTTTTTTTTTTTTTCTTCGTTAAATTTTTTGATTGTTTGACATATAATTTTATTTTAGAAACTCCATTAAAAATTTAAGTGTTTAAGGGATTTTCGCTCCCAATTTATATATATACATAAAAAATCAATCTTATCTAATAAAAATAAAATATATATCAAAAAAATTGGCCACTTTCTAATAAGAAAACTCCAAATCCTCTGATCATTAGACAATTCCTGTAGTATATAGAAGCATTTGGCCCATTAGTGTGCAATATTTTTTTCAGTAGCCTTTAAAATTCATGGATCACTATATCTTATATTAAAAATCTACTCCCTTAGGTTTCACAACACAAGTTTTAAATATTTCATACAAACTTTTAATAAGTCCTTAGGGACACATATCGTTACACAAAATTTTTAATTTTCTTGTAGAACTAGCCTTAAAAATAAATGAGTACACTTTGTATACATATATGTTAGAGGTTTGAATAATTTCAAAATTAAAATAACAACATATAACTCAATATTATCAAAAATAAGTTACTTCAAAAGTATATTACTACAAATCATTTCCAAATTAAAACAAAAACATATAACTCAATATAAACACAAATAAGTTACTTCAATAGCATATTACTACATATAAGACAATTGAACACAATTGAATGTAAATAAATCTTAAGAACATGACATATTAGATAATTAAATACAATTGAATATAAGAAAATCTTAAGAACGAGTTAGTAAATAACAAGTCATAAGATACAAAGTTGAAGCTTACATAGCTCCATGTATAAAAAAAGAATGGTGAAGGAAGAGGTAGGTCGCTTATAACTCCACCAAATTAGTCCTTGTAGACAATGTTATGAATATGATAAATGGTATACATCTACCACAAACCACAAACTTGAAGTTGAAAAATGGTACAATCCATTTTATTGTTTGGATTCAATTTCTACAAAAGCCTCTTTTTCCAAGAAAGCATCAGTATCGACATATTAGAGACTTCACAAGATGATTACTTCTTTGGTGTGATCCTAATGGTGAAGAGAGATCCATGCAAAAAATAAATTTGTTAATGGGGTAGGTTTCACATACCTAACTATCCTCTTACTAGAAATAAGCCTTATTTTTTCTATTTTCCCAAACCCACCAAGTCATTTGCAATAAAAATACTACCTTATCTAATCAAATGTAAGCAATGAGTGAAAACTAAAATCAATTCACGACATAACAACAAGAAACTACCTCCTTTTTTGAGGTTGAGGTTTGAGATTACTTATTGTATTTGTTTAGGGTTGATTCTGCAAATACTTCAAGATCGATATCCATTGGTGCAGTGAAAAATGGACCAAAAGGTATGCAAATATTCATTATTTCCAAAGCTAAACAACAATCTATAGGTGAATATAAATAATTTACTTAAAAATCATATTATCAGAAGTGAATATAAACAAGTTATTTTAAGAATATGTTAAAATACATAGTCTTACACAACTCCTGATATAGGCACAAACACTGGTTTTGGAGGAAGAGGTAGGTAGATTTTCTGGATTGCTTACATGATTTATTAATAATAAATGAATAATGTTCTTAAAAATTCACTAAAGGAAATCTTTTTGGATTATTTTATTAAAACTCCTACAAATCAATCTTGTGTAAAGTGTTAGGGGATTTATTACATACACAGTGCTAATGATTGGTGTGGTCACAAAACCGAAGGGCACAGTCACATTTCCACCATCTCCAGTGATATTAAAATTGTATTTCCCCCCATTTCTGCTAGTTTCCATTGTGTTTGCATGGTTTTTAAACTCCTGGAAAATTTCAATGTGTAAAACTTGGAAACTTGCAATGGTCCAGCAACAATTCTTTCTTCTCATCGACTATCAAATTGGTGAGCATTGTCTTTGGGAGAGAAGAGAATGTAGTATCAGATGTTGTAAATATTGTAATACTTTTCTATGTGTTGTTTTCTTCTACTTGTAAAACTGTAAGCTGGTTATTAGATTCCAAGAGACTCAAGAAAGCATTGAATGAGCCAACTAATGATAGAAAAATTGTCAGATTGGTGAACGACTGTGCCAATGTTGGTACTAGTGCTTGGGTTGGTTTCAATTTGGATGTTAGCTCAACCAGCAGAACTACAATGCCTCCATTCTCATTACAATGGCTAACGCCAAATTACAAATGTTGAAGGATATTATGCCAAGCATTACTTCAACCTTGTGAAAAACTCTAATGAGGTTGTCACAAAGGTATGTATGTTCCCATAAGCATTGTTACATTCAATATGTATGCTTAGAGTAATTCATTGGACTACAGTCATGCCAAGTTTGGAAAATATTTGTTGTTTTCCAGGTGAATCGAAGGTAGGATAGATAAGATATAAGCATGGGAGGAGACGTGTTCAATATAATAGTGAGGCATCACTATGACCAAGATTTCATGATGGGATTGATTATCACTCTAGATTAGATCATATCATTCATCTGAATGCACATCCTTTTTAAGGGGTACGCGAAAGAAACAGAGAAGGAATATTTTTTAGGCGTTCCTCATCTCTCATGGTATTAGAAATTCCAAATTCTTCTAAATATGAATTAAAAGTGCAAAATCCCACTTTGGAATATGAATTAATTATGGAATCGAATGTTTTTTTGGATTGCGATGTCATGTCTAGAGTGTGTTAGCTTATCCTTTTTGCACGTGTTTTTACAGCACAAAGTGGACTTTGTAGACTCCTTTTGGCCAAGGATAAGGATTATTAACCCCAGTCATCTACAACATGTTTTCATTGATCATAGGACCATGACCCATTCCCATGTGCAAATTGAAGAACTTTGTAGTTCATTCCCATGTGATTTGTAGTTGAAGTTTTTGATTTTTCTCATAACATTTTAGTGGAAATGTTGAATGCACTCCAAAATAATGTCCCAAATGATAGTAACTGGTAAAAATCAATTAGTTTATCTCTACATGATTTACGAAGGAAAACCCTACCTAATGTGTAGTTGATAATTTCACCAGAACACAATAGTCACCATCCCCTATTTTATGGCTTAGTAATTAATAATGTTGGAAAAATTAATTCATTAATGAAATTTGGATCAATTCAAATTAATATTTCCTATGAAATGAGTGTCATGTGGTAATTTGTGTTTTGTTGCATTTACGTGGAATGTGGTCTATATATATTCATAGTTTTGGGATGAGAGGGCTCTCAATTATTGTGTCACAAAGATGAAATTATTTTCTCTTTCCCTACACATTCTTGTGTCTACCGCAACAATCTCACCTCCCTTGGAGCTTGTATTGAGTATATCAACCCTATTGACTTTTTTAGAGTCCTCTTAATTTTGTTACTTTTTTAATTGAATCAATTGATAGGATACAAATCTCACGGACTTTCAATTCATTGCAAGAGAGACTCCCAACATCTGAAAAGTCTAGGTGTACAAACACCCACTAATAGAAATACATCTGCTCTCGTATAGTGAACTTTTCACATATTCGCAATTAAAATACATTGGCATGCCAATCTTAACTACAAAAATTATTGGGGAATGCAAATCCTATCACAAACGTCAATTACATGATGAATTATAGTGATTGGAATATTGTTGCTCAACATCCAAACTTCAACAACTTGACCCAAATCTTCAGCTTCAACTACAAGCCACTTGATACATATGCATCTCTCAGTAAGTAACTCAATCCTTTTCTTCAATGCTTTCATACTTCACTATTTTTAACAGCAACTTCTCAAATTTTCATTTAAATACTAAGAAATTAAGATATCCCGAGTCTTGTTTATGTCTTTGATGGTGCCTTTACAAATGAGACTGCATTATTTTGGGGTATCAAATACCACAATGATATGCTTTTTGAAGCTCAACAAATGGCGAATGTCAAGTCTGAATTTCTTCTTCAGAAGGATACACAAACATTCACTCTGAAGCAATTGGTGTTCCCTTGAATAATCTACTTCAATGGCGAGGATTTACTCTTCATCTATGCTCTTCCTTTATATTCTACTGACTTACGACATTTCCATTGCAACATTTGGTGCAATTGCTAGTTATTTAATTTTTATTAATATTATTTTCTTAAAAAGGTATTGCCTTGGGAAAAAATTAATATAAAATATAATTTTAAATTTTATTCTTTATATAAATATAATTTGTAAACATAAATAGATCTCTTCTTACGAGATGTAAATGAAATCTAGTTTTCTTAACATATAACGATAACATTGATCTCACCTACCACAATTTCACTACAACTATTTTCATTAGCATTAACGAATTCTCCTCTAAGGTGTCATATAAATATAATAATAGAACTTCCAACCCTTGGTATGATAATGATTGTAAATTTTCCCGAAATGTGATTAGAGATGCACCTAAAAACCTACAAATATTGGAAAAATAGGGGTGTACAAAGCTCTTATAAGAAAGAAGAAAATGTCATATATTAACAACAGGACAAAACATGTTCTCCACCTTTCTAAAGAAAATCTAAGAAAGTTTTAGAGGAATATAGGTGTTCTTAAAACGAAGTAAATTAATTTGATCCCCTTGTAGAAGTGAGATACTTATCTTAAGAATCTTTAAGACTTTCCATACACCATTGGAAGTATCATAAAAACTTCTATAGATGAGGACATTTTCTGTGTGAAAGACATGGAATTTGGGATTAAGAAACTCATCAATGAGAAAGCCAAGGATATTGAAGGCTACGAAGATGATGAAGTGGGAAATGTCATCCTCATTCCTCATATTCACAAGCTTCTCAATTTTGTAGTGAAAGACAACTTCCCTAAGCCTTAGACACAAATCTTGATTGTGCATATCTTGAAAAGTGGGCTAAAAGATATTCCCTTTAATTAAAGGATGATTATGATTAGCCACATGTTATCAAAATTGTATGGTTACATTTTAGAAAATAATGTTAGCCTATGGCTTGAAAGTCATGGTAAAGGGCTAAAAGGAAAGGTTGTTTTAGGAGACATCACTCAACCATTGACCATATTATCACTCTGGGGATCATTTCCAAGGAGTGTTGTAATAGTAAAAGTGATCTCTTGCGTTGTTTTGTTGACTTTAGAAAAGCTTTCTACAGGGCTCCCTCACATAATTTATGACAAAGGCTTGAGGAGATAATGGTTCCTCTTGAGTTGAGGATCATTGTGATTCAACTGTATAAGAACATTGTAGTCAAGCTTAAAACTACTAACATGTGGTCTAAAGATATTGAATTCAACATCCACATTAAGCTATGTTGTCCCCTATCCCTCACCCTTTTTGGCATTTACTTTGATAAACTAGAACTGTATTTGGAAGACGGGAGGTTCCCTAGCACCAAGCTTCTTGATATGATCATTACTTATCTCCTTTATGCCACAAAGAGTGTTTCTCTAGCCAAAATCCATGAGGATCTTAACAAGCAACTTAAAATCCTCCATGATCACTGCTCTAAGATGGGTATGACTATTAACATCAACAAGACTAAAGTCATGCTAATTAAATCCAAAAAGACCAAACATGACAATTTCATTAGGATGACAATTACTAGAAAAAGTTTCTTCATATATAATTATTAGTATCCATCATGAGCTCAACTAGTATTATAGCATTTAGAAAAAAGATTATTGACGCAGGAAATAAAAGCAATTGTAAGATGAGTAATATCTGGCTTTGTATCTACTCCCTTTAACCATTCTGAAGCTTTTTCACCATAAATTCTCCCTACACTACAGCTATCGGCCATCCTCATGCCAGAGGTAATGATTTAATATTTGTTGAAATCTAATTTCAACCTGTCATGTCATCACTTCAGAAAATTACATGCTCTTTCCTTGCGATGCGATGAGATCGCAGATTGCAAATCGCATGCAAGCTTGGAGCCTCTGTTTGTTAACTTTATTTCTGCGATTGCGATGTTGTGATGCAATCCTATCGCATATCGCAGATCACACCCATTTGTTTCATGCATTCCCCTATTCCACAACGAATGAAATTTCGCGATACGATCAAATCGCAAATCACAAATTTAAATGGTTGAAGTACAAGGCTGCAATATGAAATTGACGTGAAGTAAAAGCTTCATTTTTTACCGCCGTTTTTGTCAGTAAAACAGTAAGTGAAATTTACTGTGGGTTGGTAAGTTTTGATAAAGACTTTAATTTTATAGTTTTTTATTTCACGGGAGTTTTTTGTCTTAGGGCATAAGTAAAAAACAATATGTAATGTTTTTGGTTCGTTTTTCTTCATTGTATTTTTGTTTTTTGTATTGAAATGCACAGCAGTGCGAAACAAAAAGAACAGAGCAGAGTGAGGGAAGAAATATTAGCAATAGAGCATATGTAAGGAATTTATTTTACAACAGTAAATCCATGTAATTTTTGTTTTTACACAGTAGTGAATGTAAAATAAATTTTTACACACAGTAGTGTAAAATTTCAAAAGGAGACAGAGTAATTTCTTTTGAAGTTCTTGGTGAATCCCTCTGGGAAAAAGAGGATGAATTTTGTATCAGTCTTTTTGAATACAAAGTGTTTTTATGTGTGAGAAAAAACTCTGACTACTCAGAAATTTTTAAAGCTTCCCTGTGCCAAGATCCTGTGGAGAAAAACAGAGGCTTCCCTGTGCCAAGATCCTGTGGAGAAAAACAGAGCATTGTTCTGTGTTCAGTTAATTTGTTTTTGGAATTTTACCAGAAAAATTCCCAACAGTGTTATCGGAGCTAGTCCAGGCTCTTTTAAGGTGTCAAAGAAGCTGAAGGAAGGTTTCTTGTTGTAGCAACTTCTCCAGAAGAGTGAAGACTCAGTATAAAAAAAAAGATCCAGGTATTTCTCAAAGTTTTTGAGTAGCTATTGAAGACAGTCAGTGTTTTTTTTAAATACACAGTCAAATATTTGAAGCATAGTTAAGGTGTGCAAGAATGGCTAGCACCAGCACCAGCACTAGCATGTGTATGTTTAATACTCAACTCCCACAGTTTAATGGGAAAAACTATGAGTATTGGGCAATAACCATGAGAGCCCTATTTGCCTCACAAGATTTATGGGAACTTGTTGAATATGGGTTTGAAGAACCAGCAGATGAAAATGAGTTTAACAGATTAACTCAGACAAAGAAAGATTTATTGAAGAGCAATAGGAAGAAGGATTCAAAAGCCCTCGTATTTTTGTATCAAGCAGTGCATGAGAGTGTATTTCCAAGGATAGCAGCAGCCAATACATCCAAAGAAGCATGGCAAACTCTCAAGACAGACTATCAAGGCATGGAGAAAGTGAAGACAACAAAACTACAGTTGCTGAGGAGAGATTTTAAGAACCTGTGCATGAAGGAGTCAGACAATATTGACTCATTCTTCACACATGTGATTGGCCTAGTCACATAGATAAGGTCTCATGGAGAAATTCTTGAAGAAAGGAGGATTTTGGAGAAACTATTGAGGATCATACCCTCAAAGTTTGATGTAATTGTCACCACCATAGAAGAGACAAAGGATCTTTCAAACTTTTCAGTTGATGAACTTCATGCATCAGTGATAACACATAAGTAGAGGTTGAGCAGAAATGAAAACTAATCTCTAGAGAAAGCCTTCAAGACCCAGATGTCCTTTGGAAGAGGAAGAGGTCAAGGCAAAGGAAACAAGAGAGGAAGAGGCAGAAGCAAAAACAGAGGTGGAAGAAACAGTCCAGCGAATGCTCAAGGAAGAGGCAGCAATCCAAATCAGAACCAAGGCCAAGGCAGCAGCCAACAAAGTGGACAACATCATGCTCAAGGGAAAAGGTATGAAAAATCCAATGTCCTATGCTATTATTTTAAAAAATATGGGCACTACGCCAATGAATGTAGGAAGAAAGAGCATGATATGAACAATAGATCTAGTGCAAATATCACTAGAGAAAATATCAGCCAAGATAATGTATTATTAGCTTGTAATATGGCTGAGACAGACAATGAAGACATATGGTTTCTGGACTCCGGTTGTGGCAACCATATGACAGGAAACATAGCCCTATTTTCTGCTTTAGATCAAAGTGTGAAGTCACAAGTCACACTTGGGACTGATAGTAAAATTTATGTTATGGGAAAATGAGAAGTTAAAATATTTACAAATAAAGGTGAAAAGAAAACCATAGCAGATGTCTATTATGTTCCTGGAATGAAATGTAACCTCTTAAGCATTGGGCAGCTTGTTCAAAAGGGGTACAATGTTTTCTTTGTGAATGATGTATGCACCATCATGGATAGAGCACCTAGAAAACGATGTATTGCTGAAGTGAAGATGACGAGGAATAGGATGTTCCCTCTCAGAATAAGGGCAGATAGGAAAAATAAAGAAGTAATTGTAGCAGTTACCCAAGAGGCTTTCCAAAGCATACCAAAGGATGAAAATTGGTTGTGGCATTTGAAATTTGGACATCTCAACTTTGGAGGTCTTAACTTGCTGAGCATAAAAGGAATGGTAAGAGGATTACCATTAATAGAAAAACCAGACAACCTTTGTGAAGGTTTTATATTGGGAAAGCAACACGGAGAAATTTTTCCATCAGGGAAAAGCATAAGGGCAAAGGCACCCTTAGAAATTGTCCACTCAGATTTATGTGGACCAATGCAAGCTCCATCACTAGAAGGCAGCCAATATTTTCTAACTTTCATTGATGATTTTACTAGAAAAACTTGGGTTTATTTCTTGAAGAACAAAAGTGAAGTGTTTGAAAAATTTCGAAATTTCAAAGAACTTATGGAAAATCAAATTGGGTTGCACATCAAAGTTTTGAGAACTGACAGAGGAGGTGAGTATATCTCCAAGGAATTCCTACGATTTTGTAGAGAAAATGGAATTCATAAGCAATTTATAGCTAGGTACACTCCGCAGCAAAATGGTGTAGATGAAAGGAAGAATATGACCATCATGGATATGGAAAGGAGCATGTTGAAGGCAAAGCATTTGCCAAATGAGTATTGGGCTGAAGCTTAAACTGTGCAGCATATATTTTGAACAGGTGTCCTACAAAAGCAGTGATGAACGAAGTGTCGGAAGAAGCATGGAGTGGGAGAAAGCAAGGAGTCACCCACATGAGAGTCTTCGGATGTGTGGCTTATGCACACATTCCAGATCAGCTAAGGAGGAAGTTGGACAACAAAGGGGAGAAATGTATTTTCATTGGATACAGTGAGGAATCCAAAGCTTACAGGT
>APFE030470302.1:52920-122301 GCA_000404065.3 Pinus taeda | reverse complement strand
ATTTGCCTTTTTTAAGTTCAATAAAATTACAACTTTCATTAGCACTATATTAACTTATTATCCAATAATATTTCTTAAATTAATAAGAAAAAAATATGATTTATATTTATAAATTTTCATGTGTGTGTGAATCCTCCCCATGGTTTGCCACTACAAAATCGGACTAGGGGAAAAAGGTAATGTTTTTAGTCATCTAATCTACATAGCTTAAATAGATTCATAACCAATGAGGTAGGATCCATTTAGTATTGAGCTTATCTAGTCTATATAGAAGTCTAGAAAAATGGCCTCGAGGCCTCCTAAGAAAACATTAAAAACTAATAGAAGGCAAAGAACTCACTACTCTACAAGGAGTAAGACTAATATGAAAACAAAATATGTTGTCCATCCAAACATGTTAGCAGGAAGTGGACACATCAACTAGATCTCTTGGGGTGCTGAGATACACTAGGCCTTTCACATGAAGTAGGAGCATTTAATTACACACCAACTATAAAACCATATCATGATGTTTAACTTGCAAATCATAACCTATAGAAGAGTTTCACGTTTTCCTTGTGCCTCAAGGAGGAATTTTCCCATAAGAGCTTTCAAATACTAGTAAAGGTCAATAGTATGCAAGTATTGGTTCTTTTAGATTTTGGTGTGCCTAGTATCTCACACCCAATAGGCCATAAAAGCCACTAATTTAGTGTCCATGAATTCATACTTGTTAACTAAAACCTCTACAAATGCTTGAAGAATTTTCTCTTGGATTTTAAGTGGGGTGTGTAAGTGAAAGCGACGAGCTTCCCTATAGGCCTAAAGGTTGGTAAGCCTGGGCACCTCCTTTAGTTGTCTGTGAGAATACCCTATGGCTACAGGCTCATTTCCTAGGAATGGTGGAAGAGGAAAGAGTTGGAGTTTAAAATGGTGAAAGAGTATAAAAGCATAGTAAGACTAGTGAAGGGAGTGTTTGAGGCAAATGGATAAGTATAAATTGAATAGAGAAAGGAGACATTGAAAGTAAAATGCACTGAAAAAAGGACACTAGTAAAAAACAAGGTTCAACAAAGATTACTAGGAAATTGAGAAAATGCCACTAGGGAAACGAGGAGAGACTACACGTAGGAAAAAGAAAAATGTTAAACACCTATAACACAATGTGACTTGTAGGAGGCAGAGTGAGTAACAATGGGATTAGCTTATTAGATAATGCAACTAATTTGGATACAACACTTCTCCACATCCATTTAAGTAGTGCAACCGATTTATACAACTAAGCCTCAAAACTATCTTTCCACCCAAACAAATTTATAGAATCAATCACAATGGGGGAATCTAGCTCATGAGGACCTAGTCGGTTCCCCCTCAGAAAGATGGAAAAAACATTGAGAGGAATCCAAAAACGTGATTGAGTAGCAGAGTACCATTGGAAAAATCCCTCTCTCGTTGTAGTTGAGACATAAATGGTAACCTCATAGCCTCCCTTGGAAATCATTGATGTGCACCCACCTAGATACTTCCTTATATCACAGTCTCAAGTCATTAATGGCATCATAATAATTACCAGAACGTCTATCATCATAAGTTTATATAAGGAACAATTGGTAGAGGGAGGCAACAACACCTCCTCTAACAGTTGAATGGGGTGACAATGATGGTACATTCCCCTTGAAGATTTGCTTAGTGTTCCTCATCTGATTCGACTCTATCTCCCTATTCATGAAAAAAATAATACATGATCGTGCGAGAGAAAACAGTGGTAACTTTGCAAGAATGAGGAAGATTCTCTATTAAACCAGAAGAGAGAAGAAAATTTAGATTAGAACATCAAAAATTTTCAAAACACTCTATAACTTTGAGTGTTTAATGTATGAAAAAATAATAATAAGAAATGGAAAAAAAAAATTATACAAAATAATTTTCAAGCCTCTCGCTAAAAGTAATATTTTCCACTCTGAGCCATTTATGAGTTTTCTTAAAGATGATATAACCATTTGAGAATTTCCTTCAGCAATATTTTATTTTAGTTTTACAAAATTCACCACATTTATCTATTTTTTGTTTTTAAAAGTTATGTATTGGTTATTATTTAATGTAAATTAATAAATTGAAAATTTATCTTTTATCTAATAATATTGATATTAAACAATAACTGATTCCCGAACAGTCGTAACAACAGTCGTAACAGCATGGAATGTTTTTTTAAACCACATGTAAGATTATGCTTTGAATTTCCATTTTCATATGACATTTTAAATTGACAATGATTTATTTAACCATATCTTCTTTTCTTTTTTCGGAAACAAATTCTACTAATTTAGGATCCCAATCCGTTGATGTTCTACGGTAACATCTACTAATGTCGTAAACTGGCAACTTTCCCACATGCAACAAACCGAGGCGAGTATTTTTTATGTTTTGTCCGTTATTTAGTACATCATATCGATTTTGATTTTCTACTGTCAAAGCTAACGTGTCGACTCTATAATTCAAATTCATCCTGATTTTGAATGTAAACGGTCAAAGCGTAGGCTTCGGAGCTCAAAATTTATGTTGTATGATGTGCTTGGTGATATAAAAGTAGTTAGCAAGAGGAGCAAGAAACCACGGAACATTTAAAGTTGGCGAGAGGAGCAGCAAACCACACAGCACATTAAAGTTAGAACGTGGGAGAACCTATATCATCAGAATAGGTTTGGGGATTATTACATCCCATATCATCCTTATACAAGGAATAAGTTGCAGGTTATTACAAGTGATCCAGATTGATAATTGCATCCACGAGAGAGGAAGGATCTGTTGAGACTGAAATGCGATTAAATAACTGTTATGGATCTGGTAATTCTTTTCCAACAAGTATAGATTTAAATGTAATTAGATAACTGTCTTTTGGTTCTATCTTTCTTTGAGTCTTTCTAAATCAAGGACAACTTGACAACTCCCACGGTCATCTCCATCTACAGCTAAAATCTGCTGCATGTAACTTCTGCAATTCTTGGAACTTGGATTTTGCTGCGATCCCATCCCTTTCCTTGGCTTTCAATCCACATCCACACGTTGCTTTCAATTCACATCCACACATCTCTTTCTTCTTAGGAAAGTGTTTGAGCAATAGCTTTTGGGAAAAAAAAGGATCAAGAAAACAGAGACATGGCAGGAGGTCCTCCCACCAAGAAGACTGAATGGTCTCCTACGGTTCATCACAAAGCTGTACTGAAAACTATTTTCGCTGAAGGAATCCACTCTCCCAACCCTAATGAAAGAAAGGAGATTGTCCATCAACTGCGCAAGCATGGCCCCGTTGATGACAAGAATATTAAACAGTGGTTTAAAAATCGTTTAAATGAACATACGTGGGAAGAGTTCACAAAGACGGCCATCAAGATGCAGAGGGAGAGAGAAGAGAGAGAGGCGGCCATCAACCAGTTTGTTCAACCACCTTCTTTCGCAGGTACATCGCACACAGATGGTAACCTCTTGGATACGTCCTGCAATGTCCCAAAAAAAATCACGAACATTATATTTCACTATAAGTATAGCCAGTACTTTGAGATTTTCTCTTACTTGTTCTTTTTTATTCAATACAATACATTTATGTCTACTCCTTTAACGATTCCGAAGCTTTATCACCAGAAATTGTCCCTACACAGCAGAAATCGGCCATCGTCTTAGCAGAGGTAATGAGTTAATATTACCATTTATTCTTCCAAATGACGTTATTTTCTTTTGATTTTTTAATTTATCTGTACATTGAATATCAATCAGAGTTGCTACAAATGAACTATTCATGGATCGCTAACATTTGGTTTGTTCTCAGGGACATGCTACCACGGATGTTAATGAAATAAAGACTCTCAACTTATTTCCACAGTATGCCACTTATATGGGTATGGCTCGCGCGAATCCGCAACCTGTACAGGAGATGAGAGGTAAGTATTTTCTTCTTTTATGATATTTGTTTACTATTTTCTCGCATTTATTTGTTTGTCAATGCAGCGAATTTGTGTCTACTCCCTTAACTTTGCGGAAGCATTTTTGCCAGAAATTCTCCCTACACAACAGATATCGGCTTCTGTGATGCCTGAGGTAACGAGTTAATAATAGCTCCAAACTCTGTTATTTTCTTTCTGATTTTTTTCTTTATTTTCATTCTGATTTCTTTATTTTCTTTCTAATTTCTTTATTCTGTTGCTAAGAGTGAGCTATTAAGGATCGCTAACATTTGGTGAGTTATCAGGAACATGATACTACAGTTGATGATGAGACAATAAACGCTGGCAGTTTATCTGAACGTCGGACATTAGTGTTATTTCAATTGTATCCAGGTATGCCTCGCGACTAATCCGCAACCGGTAAAGGAGTTGAGAAAAAGTCGAGTTGAAAAATGTTCGCAGTTCAGATGGCAAATAACGCATGATTTTTTCCATTTCATTTGTCCGCATCTCCATATTTTTTTCCATTTCATTCCCCGGCATCCTGGCAAATAACGCAAGCTACCAGTGCCTCTGTATTTAGCGATCTTCTGCAGAATAACGTTGTATGCATCAATGTTTGGACATGAAGACCTATAGAATGAATTAATTTTAAAATATATAATTTTTTATTTATAAGATTGTAATAAGTTGGTTAATTTATTTTCTATTTTTCCCTATGATGTTATTATAATTATGGTGGATTTATTTGAAGTGCTAGTGACAAATATCTGATAGAGTTAAAAGTTTATTCATATAACTATTAATTATTATTCACATGATATAAAATTAACATGTTTCCAAAGTGTATCCATATTATTAAGAATATAGACAGTTTCTAGAATGCATGCACATTACTAGGAGTACACACAAGCTCGTAAAATTTTTAAGTTTAATATTTCTTAAACATGGTATTTGACATGTTAATGGTCAATAACATTTTATAATTTTCAATTGGGGGTGGATTTATGTATCAGTGACAATATCTAGCAGAAGATTATAGTATATAGTTTATATAGTTTATTAACTAGTCTACATGTATTTTATTTTTATATTTTTTATTAAAAAATGTATTTCAAAATATAAAGTTAAAATATTTTTTTTATTAATAATGGTTAATTATATAGTTTTTAACCCCAATCCCAATGGCCAAATTCAATTTTCAATTATCATAAGTATTTTTCATAGCTTTATCGATTTCGGTGGCTCTATAGTTCTACCATCTGAAATATGAAGCTCAGCAAACCCCTCTTTTAGCAAACCCAATGCCGAGCCGGTAAATTCAATATTAAATTATCAAAGGGCTTTCCATCAGCTTCATCAACAATGAATTCAATATATGTAGTTATACTGTTTTCCCAATGTGAAGATCTTTGAATTTTTTTTATTTTTCTTGGGTTTTGCAACTCTCTTCTATTAACTTTCATCTATATTGTCTTAATTATTCTTTTTTTTGTCTTTTCTTATTTCATTCATGAAGAGACTCCTAAACTTTGCATTGGAGAAATACTTCGAGAAAGAATCACGGCATCCTTAGTTTTCGTTTCAATTATCACTCTTTTTTAATAACAAATTTTTTGAGTTCATGTATTTATAAGTGTTTTTAAAGCAATAGAATAATTATGAATTAAATAATTAATAAGTTTACTGACAGTTTAAAAAGTTTGTATGTGGAATATAATTGGGTAAATATTATGAAACTATTTGTAAAAATGGCAAAAATATATATATGAATAAATAAATATAAGATTTATACATACAATTATATGATAATATTAATATTTAGGATGTTTATACATTTATAAAAATCTTAAAAACTTTAAAAACTTTAAAAGGAATTTTTTATAATGTATTATTATTAAATAAGATATTTTTGGAAAATATTAAAGATTTGAAAATAATTATGGTTAAATTAATAAGTAAAATAATAATATATATCAACCCATCTTGTAAGGAGATTTGCTTTTTTTTTATATATATATCATAAAACAACAATTCTTCATTGTCTATGAACAAAATACAGAATAGAAAAAATTGAAAAAAAGTATTATGTTTCTCTATTGATAAATGGTCAATACCCACATTAAATTTGTGGATGCAATAACCATCAAAAAAAATAATTCTATGTGTCTTTCATGATTTGCAACATGGCCATTTTAAATCAATATGGTGCATTTTAAATCAATATTGTCATTGAAATTATGACTATAATGTGTAAATGGGTTACTAGGCTCTCTTAGCAGACAATCATGAATTAGGCAATTACGAAATTTGAACATAAAACTTGGTACCAATACCTATTTTATATTTTCAAAAGACATGCAAAGTAAACTTCCCAAAAAAACATAAAAAATATCATATGAATTACAATAGAAATCAGTATGATTTAAATAACATAAAATGAATATACAATTCCGTTTTTAAGCCCATATCAATTGAAATATCATTTTTTTGGGACATCAATTCTATTAATGGCAATGATTTTTTTAGAAAAAAATCCATGGAATTTAGGACATCCTTGAAGGATTTGGACTGGGAGGAAGAGGGAGCACCCTAACGTTTGGCTCCATAATTTAATATTGATACTAGATAGATTGAAGTGTCCTTGGCTATGTCATAATTTCTAAGTGACTTCCTTTCCTAAAGATGCGTACCTCCATGTAGCAAATTGAATAAAGAAAGATGGGATTCTTATCTGATCTTGAATTTTGGCTGCAAGTGAAGAGACAAGATATGCAACTTCTACATGCATACAGGAAGATCTCTTGATATTTGCATCATAAATCCTTAAAGTTAAAGAGACTTGGAGTGATGGAGTTAGCATGGAGGTAGGTAGAACCCTATAATAATTTTTTTCCCCTAATTTACCAAATTGTCCACAATAACACCAAGATCAAGGGGTTCCGAAAAAGGGTAGATCCCTAAAGCAAACAATGTCCCATGAACATGGCATCGAATGAAGCAATAGGGTTTCCATTCTGGTAAGTCTAAAATTTTAATCCCTCCTTGGTGCTCAAAACATTCAACATCAATGCTAAAAATTGGTTTACTTAAAAGATATCGTCACTTAAAAAAGATAGAGGGGTACACTTATGTACTCGCACTTGTTAGGACATAGATTTAAATGAATGAGATAAGACTTAAAATATTGCAAGAAGGTTTTAATGTGATATGAGGATATGTTTGAACATGATTTCCAAGTTGTTAGCTTATTGTTAGGCGTGATTTTCTTGAAGTTGAATTAAATTTTCCACATCTATGAACGAAAAGGAAGAAGAAATTTAAAACATGAAATATTCACTTAATTATCAAGGATTTAGATATTTACACATAAAAACATAACCATAAATGTTCCACATTTTGTGAATGAATATTATTAAATTTCAAATATGTTTTTTGCGCTGAATTTCACAATTTTTCCCATTAAATTTAAAGTGATATAAACCCTTGCAACTTATACAAATATTTCTTTACTATTAAGGATTAAAAATTTAAAAACATCACAATATTAAATTGATACAAAATCAAAAGACTAATTTTTTAATAAATAAAATACAAGCAAAGATTTATCTTTGACGTAGATGATGCATAATGCTTAATTTCACCATATAATTGTATCAGTTAGTTCCTTTACAAACTATTGAATTTATCTTCCTTGGATTGTTTATTTTAGTTTCTATTATGCATCTACAATTCATTTGTTTGATGTAGTCTCATTTTCACTAAGCCATCGTATGGTGTAAACGAACACTAAAGATATAGAGATGCAAAAATTCAAATCCCCATAGTTATATTAATACATAAATTCAAATGATGTTATTAAAAAAAACTCCCTAGATTTGAAAAATCTAGAAAAATATGGGAAGTGCCAAGTCATAAATATTCTATGTCTTGTATTTGTATGCATGGACTTAATTATACTCTATTTCAAGTATGAAATTATAGAAATCAAAGTTATTTTGAGTGCTAGTTCTTCAAGTATGCCCATTAGTGCAGTAACAATGATGCCATTAACACATTATGAGCTCCACTTAAAGAGCGAGTTGAGCAAAAGTCAAAATCGCTAGGAAAATGTGATAGTTCCCTATATCAACCATTCTTCAAGCTTAGTGGTCAATGATATGATTTCCATTGGCTAACACTAATGGGATTAGTAAGGTAATCACTAGGTGGATACCTGGTCTAAACTCATACATGATTGATGTGTACGGTTGGAAGATTAGCTGAGAGGATTGTTATATTTTCCACCACATTCTATTTGTGTTTCCAAATGTTGAAGTCTTACCCTTAAAACCTTTTGCGTCATACCTGCATAATATCCATTTAAAAATAGGTTCATACCCTCTTCGTAGGGAGGCTATAGTAGCCAATAATTTTTTGATCTAGACTTACTAACTGGTATTTTCTTTGGACCTACATATGTTTAATTTGATTCAAAGAGTATTTTGCAACCTGGAATCAACCCCTCCAACAAACTTGTGCATTAGGTCTTTACTAGTAATGAATATATCAACATACAACAATTATTTTTATTTGATTTCTCAAAATTTGGGTTGAGAATTTTTTTACTTTGTGGGGTTGATGTGTGGTTTTTGACCTTGAATTCATGGTTAGAGTTGTCTTAGTCAAGTTTTACATTGAATATCCTAGCTATCATTATTAGGTATAACAACTACATTTGAAATAAAAAAGTACATTAAATATATACATTCTCATTTAAATATGACTTGTCATTAATTTCCATTAATTGTGGATTCCTTAATGCTAAAAGGGAAAAACGAGTTTGCATAACACAAAATACACAAAGGGTATTTAATATTGGACTCATTAGTTTTTCCCACAATAATCAAAATGAGAATTGAATATTGGGCTCATTCGTTTAAGAAATAATTTTAATTTTTTTTTGTTATTTTTTAAAATATAATTTTGTAATTTTAAAATGAAAATAATAATAAAAATATCAATACAAATTAATTATATATAATTCCGAGTTTGTTGAGATAAGTTACATTTAGACAAATTATTCAAATCAATATTAATTCAACTACATAATTATAAAAGAATTTTTTAGTGAAAAATTTTCATTAAAGAGAACACTGTGGTAATCTAAAGAATCTTAATATGTATCATGAGCTTTTCATACCAGAACTAAATATCAATAAATGAGGAAGCAATTTAAACTCTTATTATGAGTAATGCTTATTAAGAATACAATCAATACATTAATTAATTAGCTATATTATTTATTTATATTTATATATTTTAATTTTGAAATAATCTTTGAACAAAATAATCTAGTTCTTTTTAACTAAATATAATTTAGTTATTTTAATAAAAAAATTATATTTACTTAATTTAATACAAAGGGAGTAAAAAAATATTGATTCATATTAACTCTATATAATTCATAGCATAGTATGGTGACCTAAGTTATATAATCATGAAAATGTATTCTATTATTTATGTGCGTTTATTAGTTATATAATAATCCTGGAAAACCTATTCTATTAGCATTGAGGTATCATCTTCACATAAATTATATTAATTGCCACATTATCTCAGAGAAATTATATTGATTATATTAATTGCCACGTATCTCAGAGAAATTATATTGATTGTAAGTGTGTTTTACCAAAAAGAAACCCATGTAACAAATCGTTGTACTTATTACAAGTGCAAACAAGAGGGGCTGCGGGGCAGCTAGTCCCTGCCCCAAGAGGGGCTGCGGGGCAGCTAGTCCCTGCCCTAAGGTGGCTAGCTGCATGGGCACTAGCTGCCCCGCCGGCTAGCTGCATAGGCTATATCAATGTTCTGCTATTGATTCCTCTGCTTCAAGAGCGCCACCTCCTTCCCCTGCAGCTTGGGATTTATAGCAATTTGTGATAGCGGATGCCCATGTGAAACGGAAGGAAAATCCATGAGCTCAGTCAAGATGGAGATGGACTGGGGGGCAGTGGGCTCCTATGTTCTACTGTTAATAACTGCTCAACTTTGACTGATTTGAATATCGATTACTAGACAAGAAAAACAATTGTCAGATTAGAATCACATGAAAAGAATTATTGTGTCTGGTTGTATTGCATGGAATTAAATAAACAAGGGTTATTCGTTGAACTTGAGACGGGACTTAGACCAGAAATTGCACGCATTGTTTCTTTGTCAATGAATGCCAGAACATGGCACGATATTTCGAATGCAGAACTGATCTGAATTTTTCTCAGGTCAACATTAAAATAAACTTCTAACATTGACAAATCTGGTAAACTGGCAAGATCTTGAAGTGATAACCTTGTTCGTAGTTGATTTTCTGTCAAGGTAGCTCGCTAGAACCCTTCGGGCCAGGCTATATTAGGTTGGCAAACTTGACATAGAGGTCACGAGAGGGGTTTGATTCCACGAGCATTTGGATTTGGATATTGTCATCTTCGCTCGGGCAAACATTATCACACTGAGTAAATGAAATAATTAAATTGCTGCGTGAGAACGGTCGTAACAATGCTGCCAGACAAGTTTCACTCATCTCCAAGCAATCCTTACACTTCTGCGCAATGGCTGAGAATTGCATAGTAAGTTTACTGGTCCTTTGACTACGGCTGTCGGTAGGAAGATGCGCACGCCTGGGGATTACAAAAGAAGACACAGAAAAGTGAAAATTGTCAGTTGCAGTCGAACGTGAAACTGATTGGTTTTTGTATGTTTCTCTCGTGCTTGTCCCAGTCGTCCTGCTCTGAGGTAAAAATAATAATTCTATATCTAGCTACAAATTCACTAATCTAGCGAGTTGGACTTCGAGTTTTTCAATGATTTTCATGTTGTATGCATTTTAGTGCAGTTTTTTGAAGGATAAATTTTATTAGAAAGGGAAAAGGAAAGCAACATGTAGAAAACAAAACTTCAAATCGACCAAACTCACAGATGAGGTATCTCTGTATTTGAAACTTTTGATTCAAAAACTATGAATGATTTCGACATCATTTAAAAAAACAAAGCATGAAACTTATATACTATAAGACCACACTCCAACGAAACTAATTTATGATAAATGATAAACAGATTAATATAAATTTTAAAAAAGCAAAGCATGAAACTTATATACGATAAGACCACGTTCCAACGAAACTAATTTATGATAAATGATAAACAGATTAATATAAATTTATAAGAGTTAAGAAGCACTTAGAAGCACCCAAATGGTTGTTGACTAAACACAAAATAAAATAAACTAAACATACGCAACTAGGTGTGTTCTTTAGCAAATAAAATACAGTCCGTGGCGGTCATTCAAACAAACCACTTGCATGCATTACACGTGCCCGTCCGGAGAACTGGTGAAGAGCGCTATAGCCCGCCTGCTGCTGGTTAATCGAGCCTTTGAGGTTCAGTCGACAGAGGAGCTAACTGCATATTCGCCATTGTTGGCAGGTTTCTTAGGCATCCTGAAAATCTGTAAAGAAAATGGAGACAATAAGTTTATTCAAGTCCTTTTACTCAGTTCGGGTAAGCTATCATGCTAAATGTTGTTTATTTGAGCTTAAACCAGGTCGTTTGACATGCAATACTGCATACCTCCACAAACCACATGACAGCGGCTAAGATTAAGTGTTTTTGTTGCAGTGTCCTCTATGCTCTGCCGCTAGAAACAGATTGAAATTAATGAGGCTTGCTGTGGCTCATCGTCTCCGTGTTGTACCTGTTAGCCAAGAAAGTGTTTTTGTTGCAGTGTCCTCTATGCTCTGCACTGGCCGCGAACAGGGGAGGTTCAGTCGACAGAGGAGCTAACTGCATATTCGCCATTGCTGGCAGGTTTCTTCGGCATCCTGAAAATCTGTAAAGAAAATGGAGACAATAAGTTTATTCAAGTCCTTTTACTCAGTTCGGGTAAGCTATCATGCTAAATGTTGTTGATTTAAACTTGAGAATTGGCTTACGTACAGTTTGAAAACTCTTATGTCGTAACGGGGAGTTATTTCAAGTTTTCACAATTGCCTAGTTTACTGTGAACACAGTTTTGAAGAGTGCTTAACGGGGAATTTCCTGTATTGATTGATTACTGTGTTAAAAGTCATAGTTGGCCGCTGGTAATTATGGGACGTTTTTAATAAAGAAAGCATAAAGATAATGTCACAGTTCACCGCTAGTAATAATGGACGTATTTTTCTTTTTATTAATAAAAAATAAATAAATAAATCTATCATGGTAATTACATGTACACTTGAACCCCCACACACAGTCACAGTGCATCACAGTCCTTATTATTCCATAAGGAGAGAATTTAATAGGGCCGGGCCGTTCAGTTAGAGTTTGGATCCTATAGGAAGGGCCGTTCGGTTAGAGTTTATATAGGAATCATATTAAGCTAATTTAATTGGAATATTTACTTATAGTGATTATTAATTGGAATATTTAATTATAGTGGTTATAAAAATTATATGGAGAGAATTTAATATAGAAAATATATGAAGAGAATTCAATAAGATTATTTGTTTTTATTTTTAGAAATTCATTCTTTAATTACAATGTCGTTTGACATGCAATACTGCATACCTCCACAAACCACATGACAGCGGCTAAGATTATATGGCAAACCCAATTAGAACAATATAGTGTACGGCAACTGTAGCATGCCATGCATCCTGGATAGATTTGTTCAAACCACACTGTGGCAACTGTAGCATGCCATGCAGCCATGTGTACATGTGTTCAAACCCTGAGCCCTTGCATGCCCACATTAATGGGCAAGTGTCACAAGAAATAAACTGAGGTTGAATGTACGCAAGAATTAGCTTCTACCATGGAAGAAGAATTACACATCATCTGCAACGATGGGGAATATGTAGATATCGTCAAGAAGTAGTTGGTTGTTGTATTGCTGTCCAATGTTCAAATGTGGTCACCCCCAATGGGCAGACTCTTTATGATCCGAGCCGAACCCTGAGGCATGATCTGTTTTTTTTTTTTTTGGGCATGGATGGAGCAGTTGGAACAATGGATGAATTGGCTTACTAAGGCGACGGAAGAAAATAGCTCTTGACAGCAAGAGAAAGACATATGTAACTGGATCAACAGAAGAGATAAGGTATGGTTAAATGAACCGATTTTATTTCCCTGAATGATTTGATTATCCATTGATAGTTATATTTTAATTTCTGCATTGCCTAGTGAGAAAATTCGATATCGAGACTGGGTATGCTGTCTCTGATTTGCTGAAATCAATGGGAAAAAAGCAGACGCTGTTGTGGACGAAGAACAGGGAAGATTTGCGAATGGGGGTAAATTCTCTGGAACTCAAATGGGCGTCGATGGAGTCAAGGAAGCGAGGAGCCTTTCTTCTATTCGAGATGCTTTGGAGATTCTTGAAGACCAGCTCGATTGCTTGCAGGTTTGAATATAAAAAAATTTGAAATAATTATGAATTAGTTCACAATTGGTTTTCGTATAACAGATTTTAGTTTGTTTCCTAGAGCGTTGATGGACTCTGATTTGCGTAATTATACCAGATTGCAGTTCGCTTACTAAAGCACTGTCTTAATATGCTTTTAGTTAAAATTCAGTGAGTACCAGTAACCCTAAAAAAAAATTAAGATGTTGTCTTTACGGTTTTGAAATTTTGATTTACAGTTTTGAAATTTTGATGCTTTCAACAATTATGTAAACTTATAAATGGAAATTGATCATTCTGCATAAAATTAAAATTCACAAAAGAAAGAAAAGCAGACCTTGGCAGCCTTGTAGACCGAGATATCCATGTCGGGGTGACTGGGGAGGGCTGCGAAGAGCACCGAAGTACAGCTGCATCTTTCCGCTCGATTGTAGATGGCCTGGAAATTTCCCTGCCGTCGCATGAAAACCTCGGGAGTCCTTTACAAAGAGCAACAGATCAGAGCGCAACAGATCAACGGAGCATGGCAGACTCCCACGCAGGTCGGCTCTTATGAAGAAGCGAGGCTCTTATGAAGAAGCGATCAAAAGAAGCGATCACCGCCACTATGCTCGACAGCACATATCCAGCTGCCAACTTCAACGATGGGCACCTCAACATCAACGATGGGGGCACCTCAACATCAACGATGGGCACCTCAACATGCATGCACACTTAAGAAACTTAAGAAACTTATAAAGTTCACTGATATCTCACGTCAACATTTAATGTTAGCCAAGTAATGCTAATGCAATGCTAGCATTAGTTACCATGTTCACATTTAATGTTAGCCAATTAATGCTAATGCTAGCACGCTAATGCAATGCTAGCATTAGTTCCCATGTTCAAAAAATTGATTGAATCCATATCTTAAATTAAGATTTAGGATGCTAGCATTAGTTCCCATGTTCAAAAAATTGATTGAATCCATATCTTAAATTAAGATTTTTTAAGATTTATCCTAAGTTTGGCCAGATCCTGGCCAAATAAGATGGTGAAAATTCTTAGTGGTCCAAATAGCTGTAGAGATTTCGTATTACTTTAAAAAAAGTGATTTATGAAATATAAAGTTGAAACTTAGGTTAATGAATACGGTTTTTTTTATAGATTCGCGTGTAGAACTAATAGTAACCGGCCAAAAAAATTTTAGTGGTCCAAATAGCTGTAGAGATTTCGTATTACTTTAAAAAAAAGTGATTTATGAAATATAAAGTTGAAACTTAGGTTAATGAATACGGTTTTTTTTATAGATTCGCGTGTAGAACTAATAGTAACCGGCCAAAACCGATTACTATAGTCCCTGCCAGGCCCGGAGGGCAGGGACTAAAAATATTCATATTGAAAGAATACAATATCTTCTGTAAGTACATGAACCAAGAATGAATGTAATATTAGGAAGAATGTTGAATGCTTGGTGTTCGTATTTAAATATGCGCTCGCGTGTAAATTTCAGTAAGGCCTGCTTGCTATGTAGTGCCCTGGTGGATCACAATTGCAGGTTGTGAAAGTATCGTCTGAATTGCTTATAATCTTGGCGCAACCAACATTGGCGGTGGTTCTCCATACAACCTGAGTGTAGTGAGTGCAATCAGGTCCGATGCAAATATTCTTGGCATAGTCAAACCATTTCTTCTCATCTATCCACGTAGTCACTGCCTGCGAAGGGGTCCAACCATGGCCGCTTCCCCAGAATATGTTCTCTCCTAAGGGGCTGTCCGAATGTTGTAGGAGGCAGTCGCCCCTTATCTGTCTTGCATAATTGCGCGCATAATTTGCAAGTTTGCGATCCCGTTGAAGAGGACCAACTCCCACCGCATTTCTTGCTTGATTGTGTCGAACCAAAAAGCCATCAATAAACGCGGCATAATTGCGCGCATAATTTGCAAGTTTGCGATCCCGTTGAAGAGGACCAACTCCCACCGCATTTCTTGCTTGATTGTGTCGAACCAAAAAGCCATCAATAAACGCGGGATAATTGCGCGCATAATTTGCAAGTTTGCGATCCCGTTGAAGAGGACCAACTCCCACCGCATTTCTTGCTTGATTGTGTCGAACCAAAAAGCCATCAATAAACGCGGCAGTAGCGTTCATGTCTGCAGCATTCACCGATGACATTGCCGTCATCATAATGAGAACGAAAATGGAAACGGACATGTTGCAGTGGCTCTTCAACAACGTGGTTATCCCCATAAATATTGTGAATCGCCCGCGTATCCGAATAAAAATACTAACTTCCTTCTTCTTCTTCGCAAATATGTGTATACTAACTTCCTTCTGTTTCTTCGCAGATATGTGTATAACTAGCAAGCTATATCTGGAAGATGGTCTTTCTATCTCTCCAACCACTGTGTATAACTAGCTCAAGCTGTATCGGTATATATAGCCACACATGTTATTCATCAGCATTAGCTTTTACTCTAACCGGAAGGAGGACGAAGCTGCAATTTCTATTCCTTTGATCGTAAGGTAACGCTTGACGATTATCAGAGCGTCCACATAACTTCTTAATTTCACTTTTTTGTCTTAGTCTATGTATTTGAATTTCAAAGATAACTCTCTCCACATTGCTAGGTGCTCGCTTTGTTGATATTGATGATCGATATGCGCAGACAAAAGTTGAAATATGAATACCTGCCCGCGCAAGTTATCATTCTCCGCCGGAATATTCAACACCGATATGAAATTAAATAACTCCCACGCACGCCATATTTTACCGATGTGCATTTTAATTATAAAGTAAAGCTTCAATCAAGTGAAAACAGACGAAGCTTAACATGTTATTCACATAAATATTTTCTAACAGACCAGCACAACACGTTATTCACATTATTATGTTGTAACACACCAGCCTAGTGGAGGTCATGACTGACTGACTGACTGAAAAATATATATATATATATATATTTTGAGCAACCCGATTATTACCAATTAGGAAGGCAACATTATTTTCGTTATTCAGGACCCCGTTTCGACTATTTGTTTCATTCAATTAGTAAGGTAACATTTTTTTGATATCTTTTTCAATAAATATGATTATTGAGAATCTAAATAAATATGTAAAGTGAAAAATAATATATTTTCAATTTCTTGTATTTGTATGCATATGCTTAATTATAGTTTAAATATGAAATTATAGCCATCAAAGTTATTTTAGGTGTTAATTTTTCAAATATGTCTATATTGGTGCCATAATACTTAGTAAACTGAGCATAAATCAAAATCACTACCAAAATGAGATATTTCTTTATATCAATAATTCTTACCGCTATTTTTATTAGGCGACAATGATAACATTGGTCATCAAATAAAAAAGTGGATACTGAGTCAAGGCTCATGCATGATTGAATAGGGGGATGCTAAGTATAGAGTCATGTGTGGTGGTTGATATTTATGGTTGAAAGATTAGTTGAGAGGATTGTTGTATTTTCCGCTACAGTTTAATTTTTTTTGAATGTGGAAGTCTCAATCTTTCAAACCCGTTGTCTTATGCTTGCATGACATGGCATCCATTTAACAATGGGTTCTTACTCTCTTTGTAGGACTATTTTGCAACTAATCAAAGCTAACTAGTGGTGAAAATATCATCATACATCAATTGGTTTTCTGTGATTTTTCAAAATTGGGTTAATTGGTGGTTTTTAACCTTTAATTCATGGTTAGAGTTGTTCTAGTAAAATTTTACATTGAATACCTTAGCTATCAAGATTAGGTATAACAACTATTTTTGAAATAAAAAAGTAAATTAATTATATAGGTTCCATTTATATATGACTTGTCTCTCTTCCATTACATGTAGATTCCTTAATGTTGAAAAGGAAAAGTGTGTTTGCAAAACACAATGAATACATGGGTCTTTCAAGGAAATATGAAGAGTCTTAATATTTGGCACATTAATTTTCCTATACTAAACATAAATCTATGCAATTTAAATTCTTGACATGAGTAATATTCATGGGAAAGCAATCATCATATCAATTAATTTTGTTGCTTATGTGTATTTTTATTCTATTCAAAACAAATTTTGAGCAAAACATTTTTGTTTGTTTATTTATATAAGATTTAGTAAACTTTAAAATAAAAATAGTTAAAAAACTATTCATATAAATTAACTAATGTTATAATTAATAGTGTGTTTACATAAGTTATGTTTAGTCAGAATTAATTGACATTAATTTTAACTCAAATATATAATTATAATAGAAGAATTTAGCGGATAAGCCTCATTAAATAGAGCATTGAGGTAACATGAAGAGTCTTAATTATGTTATGGTATTTTTAGACAAGAAACAAATATCATTCAATCAATGAAGAAACAATTTGAACTCTTGGTGTAAGTAATGTTTATCAAGAAAACAATCATCATATCAATTAATTTTACTATTTGTTTGTGTATCTATTCTCTTTCAAAATAAACTTTCAACAAAAAGATCTAGCTGTTTTATTTTATCTAATATAATTGAGTTTATTTAATAAGAAGACAGTGAAAAAAATATAAAAAAAATTAACTCTATATAATTCATAGCATGTTAACAAAATTATTTTTCTTCACAGTTTATTCAAATTAATATTAATTTACAAATAGATATTTTGGGGAAGAATATAGTTTTCTCCTCTTTTCTTTTTTTAAATAAAATTCAATCAACTTATAAAGATATATTCAAAATATTATTGATGAAAATAGCCATATATAATTCATATTATGTTAACATAGATTATGGTTATTGATTTTTTATTTTTATTTTTTTCTCTTGACCAATAAAACATTTGAATTTTGAAGATCATCATTTAAATAATACTTCATAACTTTGTCATATACTATGAGCTTCTATCTATGAATTAATCTTTATTTAAATTGGTAGTATTTCAAATATATAAAAATATTAATAAAAGTTTTATTTCCTTTTTATTTTCCTTGATAAATTGAAAAATGATTTTACTTTATTTATTTATATTTAAATAGTTAAAAACATATTTTATTTATTTAAAATAGAGTAAATTTAAATAATATGAAATCATAATAAACATATATTAGAAACTTATTATGGTATGTTAAATTTAATCATTATGATTGTTTAAGAAAGGATATTTTTAAGAGTTTCATTTTTTTTTGAGTTTTCAAAGTTGTTTGAAAAATGATCTTCAATTTTTTCAAGTTTTTTTTTTAAAGCCATTCATTTGTGATAATTTTTAAAATTGCTTTTAAATATTATTCTATTTTGAGTTTACCTTTATTTTAACCATAAAACAATAATTTTATAGAAATTATAATTGTAATTTCTAAATGAAGTAACTTGACTCTCTTAGCTTAAGGTCATGAATTAGATAATTAAAAAAGCTGTATTCATATTTATTTTATATTTTGGAAATAAGATATCAAGTAAACTTTCAAAAAATTTAAACTAAAAAACTTCTATTTATATTTATTTTTCATTTTCAAAACAACATATCAAATAAACTTTTTAAAGAAATAAATAGATTATATTAATTATCATAAAAACCTGAATAAATATTCAATTCCAATTTTAAGCCCATATGAATGGAAATATCAGAAATTGTATTAGAATAAATACCCAATTCCAATTTTACGTCGATATGAATTGAAATATCAGAAATTGTATTAATGACAACAGTGTTAAAAGCCATGACTTTTAAAAAATATGAAATAAATACGTGCAAATATTGTGAAATTTACTTATCAAAGAATATTTATATTGAGATAATTGGAATGTTTCACAGTACTTGTACGTAGATGAACAGAGAATTAATGAATATTGAGGGAAATCAGAATAGTAGCGTTGAAAGTTTGGTGTTCATATCTTAGGATTTCTTTAATTTCATTTCAGTATGGCCTGGCTGCTACGTAGTTCCCTGTGGATAATAATTGCACGTTATGGAAGTACCGCCTGAGCTGCATATAATCTTGGCGCATCAACTTTGGCCGTTGTCCTCCATACAACCTGAGTGTAGTGAGTGCAATCAGGTCCAGTGCAAATATTCTTGGCATAGTCAAACCACTTCTTCTCATCCATCCAGGCAGCCACTGCCTGCGTAGGGGTCCAACCATGGCCGCTTCCCCAGAATATGTTCTCTCCAAAGGAGGTGTTGGAATGTTGTAGGAGGCAGTCGCCCCTTCTCTGTCTTGCATAATTTGCAAGTTTGGGATCCCATTGAAGAGGACCAACTCCCACTGCATTTCTTGCTTGATCGTGTGGGACCAAAAAGCCATCAATAAACGCGGTAGTAGCATTCATGTCTGTAGCAGTCACTGATGACATTCCCATTCCCATCATCATAATGAGAATGAAAATGCAACACATGTTGCAGTGTCTCTTCAACAACGTGGTTGTTATCCCCATGAATATTGCGAATGGCCGGCGTTGCAATAATACTAGTTTCTACCTCTTTTCTTTTAGATGATCTGAATAATAATACTAACTTGCTTCTTCTTCTTCGCATATAAGTAATGAAAGGTATCATGGTTTATATCTGGAAGATGGTCCTTTCTTCTTCTTCGCATATTCCTCATTCATGTAAATATTTATTTGTTTTTATGAAACCAGACTATTGCTATTTTTAATTATTAAATATTTTTGGAATTTAGTTAGGAAAAGATAAATTTTGTAGTTAACAGTAAACACTGTTTTACCAAATAATTAGTTAAGAAAATAGTTTGTTTTTATGAAACCAGACTTGCTATTTTTAATTATTAAATATTTTTGGAATTTAGTTATGAAAAGATAAATTTTGTAGTTAACAGTAAACACTATTTTACCAAATAATTAGTTAAGAAAATAGTTATCTGCTCCAAAACTAAATCCTAGAGTATTTTACTAAAAGATGAAGAAAATAAAAGTATAAGAGGAAAAAGAGGACCATACTGATGAGATCAGAGAAAAAAAAAGGAAACCGTGCTGATGGATCAGAGAGTCCGTGAAAGCTATGTCGCGTAAGTATCAAAAAGCCAAGAAAGCCAAGAAACATTACGTACCTGAGGAGAGAGAAGATTATGTGAAGGCTATGTCTGGTAAGTATTGGAAAGACAGGAAACATTAAGTACCTGAGGAGAGAGAAGATTATGTCTCGTAGCGGAGGAAATAGTCTCTGAGGAGAGAGGATAGAGAGGAAACATTAAGTCCCTGAAGAGAGAGAAGACCATGTCTTTCAAAGGATTAGATAGGAGGAAACATTAAGTCTCTGAGGAGAGAGAAGCAAATTAGAAGCAAATTTTCGTTAAGTCTCTCATGAGAGAAAAAGCCAGGAATTAAAGTGCAAATTTTGTGTTAGATTCGGTCTTGGACAACCAGAATAGACAAGTAAGAATTTTTATTATTTTTCGAGAGATTTACACTATCCGGTAATCTCGTGGCATGGAGGAATTAAAGTGCAAATTTTGTGTTAGATTTAGTCCTAGACAATGAGAATAAAAAAATAAGAATTTCTGTTATTTTTCTTTGAATGTGTGTGAGACTGAAAAGAGAAACAGATAAGTAAGAATTTTTATTATTCTCTGAATGTCGATTGACTTATAAAACAATTTAATGAGTAAAAATTTCTAATATTCTCTAAATATCCGTTGACTATTAGAGAACTAAATGATAATGGGTAATGAGGGGGTCTCTTATTCCTTAACATACAATATAATTATTTTACTACTTTGAGTTTAATTTTATGATATATTTAAAAAAAAAGAGTAAAAGTAGAGCAATATTGTGTATTTTAGTTAAATCAAATCACATATTCTATTACTTAATGTGTATTTTTTTTAATAATTGTGCTTAAATTAATAAACAAAATAATAATACAAGATATTTTTAATATTTTTAAAATATTCAACATAGTAGGGTAGGATTATTTTTTTATAACATTAAAACTATACAACTAGGATAATTTGGAAGTACTTTATTTTTTTAAAGCGTTGTAAACTACCATTTTTTAAAATATTCATTTTTTGAAGAATTACTAAATTATTTATATATTTTTATTTAAATAAATAATCTATATCTATATATATATGAGAGTCTATTTTTATCTAATTGATAGATCATAAAATAACAAAAATACTTATTATCTATGTTTAAAAATGGAGAAAAAAATTGCCAACACATAGATTAGTTGTAACTACCCACTTCAAATTAAATTTTGTCCATGACATAGACATGATTTATTTAGTGTGTCTAATACTTTGCAATTTTTTTAGTTGAATAAAATTCATTATATTAAACCTATTATTGAGTAATATTTCTTTAATTAACAAGAAAAAGAATCATATAATGTGTGTGTATATATCTTAAATTATCAATATTTTTATTGATCACTCAAACCAAAATTTATCCATAATCATATGTTTATGAACACCGTTTTCCACTAGAAGACCAGATTAGAAACAAAATTTAATGTTTTTAGTCATATAATCTACATGGCTTAAGCAGACTCATAACCAATGACCTAATATGCATTTAGTATTGAGCTTATCTAGTCTATATAGAAGTGTAGAAAAATGACTTGGAGGCCACCCATGAAAACATGAAAAACTAATAGAAGCCAAAGAATTGACTACTTTACAAGGAGTAAGACTAATATGAAAACAAAATATGGTGGGAAACGAAACATGTTAGGAGGAAGTGGACACATTAATAGACCTCCTGGCATGCTCAGATACACTAGGTCTTTCACATGAATTAGGAGGATTTCAATACTCAACAACTAAAGAACCATATCATGATGTTTAGTCTACAAATCATATTCTATAGAAGAATTTCATATTTTCCTTGTTCTTCTTGAGGAAGAATTTTCCCATCAGAGATTTCATATAATAGTAAAGTTCAATAGTATGCATGTATTAGTTTGTTTAGATTTTCTTGTTCTTAGTATCTCACACCAGATAGGCCATAGAAGCCACTAATTTAGTGTCCATGAATCTGTACTTGTTAGTTAAAACCTCTGTAGATGCTTGCTTATTTTTCTCTTGGATTTAAGTGGGGTGTGGGGGTGAAAGCAACAAGCTTCCCTATGAGCTTGAAGGTGAGCCTGGGCACCTCCTTCAGCTCTCCTTGAGGATCATGTATGGCTACAAGTCCATTTCCCATACATGGTGGAAGGGGAAAAGAGTTGAAGCTTAAAATGGTGAAAGGGTAGAGAAGCATAGTAAGACTAGTGAAGGGAGTGTTTGACAAAAATGAAACGAAATAGAGGAAGGAGACACTTAAATTTGAAGGAATTGGAAATAGGGCACTAATAACAAAATAAGGTTGAGCAAAGGTTAGCAGGAAATTGAGAAAATAACACCATCAAAACCATAAGAGAGAGCAAGCAGGGAAAGGAAAAATGTTGAATGTGTGAGGAGATAATAATAGGAAGATGAAGGATGAGGGAAATGATACAGGATTATTTTCAAGCCTCTAGGTAGATGTAATATTTTCCATTGGTGAGCCATTTACGACTTTATTTAAAGATGATATAAGCATTTTAGAATCTTGTTCAACAAGATACTTATTGAAACCCAATAATCTAGCAACAAGGAGGCCATTTTCTAAGGAATACAACTCAATTGAATTATTGTTATTGTGTCCCATGCAAACTGTAAAGACGTATATTGGATTACTGATAATGTCATGTAAGAGGCCTCCACAACCTAAAGCATCGATATTTCCTTACGAACCTTCATCAGATTTAAACTTGAGAAACTAATGGGAAGGATCAACCATGAAGATGTGGAGGGGGGCATGTGGGGAATGAAAGGGGGGAGTGGAGAGGAGTGTGGAGGGAAATATTTCCCAATATGGGAGATTTCATAAAAGTTGTTGACCAATCCTAAGGATACTAGGGACTTAGTAAAGTGGTTTCAAATGCTCTATACTACTTAGAGAAATATTTAATTAGACTTAAGAAATTGTCAAAAAAAAATCCATTCATTGATTTCCTTCCACATGGACCAATGAAGGAAACCTATAATGAAAATATAGGAATCATTGATGACAAGACTATGAAAGGTTTTGGATAACAAAGATGTTATAATCGCAACAATGTACATATTGTTCTTATCGGATTGCTTGAAGAGTAGTGAAACTTGTGTCTACAAGTGTTTAGCAAAGGAGCATGTATTGAATATGTGTTATGTGGTCACTTGGTCGTCTCTACAAAGGCGACATAACGTTTGGCCCTCTAAACCTCTCAAATATATTATGCCATAGGTTATAACTTTACAACTAACTAAGAACCACAAAAGGTGAGCTGCTTTGGGTGACATGTTTAGAGACCATATGCTAGCCTAGATTGAGCCTTGGGGACTAGCTCATGCTTTGAAGATAGAAGATATGCTTCCTCAATTTTGAAGGTGCTAGTAGATTTGTAACCCTATCTTAGTTTTTTTGGCCTATCCATGATGGGAATTTTCTTCCTTTCAATATTTTGTTCAAGGAGGGACAATTCATGAAGTGGGAGTTCAAAATCCAATTCCTTAAATAACACCATGTACCATTATCCAAATTTTATTTCCAATAGTGATACCAATAAATCTCCCTTTTTTACTCATGCTGTCTTCCAATTTTGTATATTCTTCCTCACTACTCAATATCGCCAAATGTTGCCAAGAATCATCCTAGAATTGAGATGTGTTACCATCATTCATTTCCGAGAGGATGTATTTCTAATAATATATTTTTTGAGGTCATCTAAATTCCAAATTCATGGAGCCAAGAACATGATGCTACATCCTTATTCTTTGTTGAAGAGATAAATATTTGTAATATTTTTTATTAAATATAATATTCCACATTTCATTATACCTTTGAATTCATCATCACCACATTTTTTGCCTAATAAATTTGCCAATAAGTTCAAGGTCCTAAATTCCTAATCTACCTCTCATCCATGGTAGTCATAAGGACCCATTTGTGCTCCCTTCTTTCTTTGCTCCAAATAAAGGATTGATAAAGACTTATCGAAACATTTTAGGAGGAATTCACACATTAGTTGGATCTCTCGTGGTGCTTAGATAGGCTACGCCTTTCACATGAAATAGGAGGGGACGAGCCTCATCATTGGCTAATTATATGGGCCTTAATACACCTCCTAGATTAGCCAAACCAAATCTTCTCACAACTTATTACATTTTTTTATTATATTTTTTTTAATGAGATGAGTTAAAGTGAGATATTATCCTAGTGAACTAATATGCATTGAATGCAGGATTGGAAGAGAAAATCAAGGAATTTTGGCAAGGCTAAGGTTTGAAACTTGAATGGGACAAGGGAGAGAGATTGTAGGAGGTAAATCTTCCTCATTTACTCCTCCCCCATTCAAATATTCTTCCATTAATCCCACCATCTTCAAGTGCAAGCAACCAAGTAACAAAGATCGGAAGACATCTGAGCAAGTGATAGAAAAAGAGTTAGTTCATCTCGAGTTTGGGAGTTGAGCCTCCCTAAATTTAAGGAAGTCATTGTGGACTTTAGTTGTATAAGTAGAGAGGCATAGATCCTCATTAGGATTCTAATTTTTGTTGTAAAAACTCTAGTTATTTTCAAGCTCTACACTTGTGGAAGACTTTGATGTAATTTTCTGTTTTGGTAATAAGAATGAGCTTTTTCTTGATCCAACACTGAGTTAACTCAGAGGGTTGAAGCTCTTGGGTTAGGGCACAACCCTAGCAACAAGGACTCATCTTCTTTTATCTGTATGCCTAGCTTAGTTTCATAGATTCATGGTTAAACTGTCTTTAGAAGTATTTCATTGCAAATAGTGTAGATTTGATTAATTGTTTATTAGTTTGCTTCCATTTATGCCTTAATTCAGTAGCACGCTAGAAGGGATAAAAGAAGCACCATAAAGATGTTAGTAGGTGTCTTGGCCTCACTTATTCCTTTTGTGATCATGATTTAAGGAAAAGACCCTTATGTAGCCCCAAAAAGACACCATTTCTTTCATAAGATTTAGAGTTTACTATACTTGAACCAACATTTTATCAGTTTTGCAAGTGTAGGATTTCATTGCCATATCTTGTATCTTCATTCTTGCAGTAGATCTCATCCATGATTCCATTTTATTCATAAATTTCCTCATGCATAAGATAGACAGTTGGTTCGTTAAATTCTACTTTTCTATCTCATGAAAATTCTTTTTGCTTACATGACTTTTTGGAAATTACACATGTTTGATGCAGAGCAGGTGCTTCAGAAGTAGAAAGAGATGTCATAGCAAGAAACCACCTTCCAACTTCATCCACCCATAGGCATTCCTTGTTTTCATCAAGAACTTCACCAATTTCATCATTTAACATGGGAATTCCCCCAAGTATGTTGAACAAATCCAACCATATCCTAAACTTGGTTTTAGGTTCTGAGTGATCCTAGGCCTTTTATCACTCCATTCCACCCATCAACCACTTTCCTTAAGCCTTCCATCACCTCAAACACCCATCATTTTTCTCTCGGCTATATCCTATAGAAATATAGGGAATCTTGTAGGCTTCTATTACATCCTGTATGTTTTCCTGTAGTGGCCCGTTTTGAGGCTAAATTGAGGGAAAACCTCTAGGAAGGCCCCAAGGACACCCAAGGGTTTCCCAAACCTTCCAACCATATCCTGAACCTTCCAACCATCCTCTAGCATCCCTAAGCCACCTACCACATCACCAAAATAGATTAGTTTGCACACTTGATTTTTCATGAAAAGCTTAAAAAGACAAAATAGATTTATTACAGTCCTTTACATGCATAACAATGACGTTTGATGCTTTTAACTTCCATGCTTAGGACAATAGCATTTTTTTCATGTTAATTTATCATTATTGAAAGCCTAGCTCTTAGCAGTTAATTAGGAAATGGTGTGCCTTAGCATTGAATTTCAGCCTTTTTCATTATTATAGTAGATGAGCTCTCTCTTAGAGTAGATTTGTATTTCTTTCATCAAGGAACCAAGCTTCTTTTGAATCCATATGAGACTCTCTTGAAACCCTAGTGGTGTCTTTCCAACTGGACAACGAAAAAAGGTAGAACCATCACTTTCACTTGTGTATACAACACTGTCACCTCCAAGTTTGTACAAACCCCAGGTTGATAAAGTAAAGCTGGTAGCCTAGGAGTTGCAACTTTCTTTCTACAATAGTTGTGCTCATCACTTTTTGGCACTGTTTTCGGGGAGGTGTCTGAGTAAGATGTGGTTACTGCTTTCTTTCTTCTATTTCTTGCTTCTAATATTATGCCATTAGTTTCATTTCTAAAAAAGTAATTTAGTTGCTTCCTTTTACATTCTACATTGTCTGCTTTACTTTCAATTTTGCAAGTAAGATTTCAATTCAATAATTATTTTTTGATTCAGTCAATAGTCTTCATTCAATCTACAATTTCAGTTTTGCAATGTACTTACCAAAGTTTGAAAAAAAACACAAAACCAAACCAAAAACATCTCCTTTCATGAGTCATAGGAATAGGGATAACTTAGGGAAATTTTATCCAAATACCCCCATTGCATCAAACAACCAACCTTCCCTATTCTTTGGTGGCTGTGAACTGGAGGAACACTTAGGTGAGAAACCAAACATATTCGAAGAACCTAAAGGGCAATAAGAAGAAGAATAAGAATCCATTCCTACCGAGCCAATGACTGAAAATAGAATGATAGAGGGAATAGAGAGAGAGTTGATGGTACCTTCCCCATCATGGAAACCAATGGGGACACTAAGATGAAAAATATAAGCCCCTCTGCCCTTCCTCATTTCCATTGCCTGACCACAGAAGATCCCGACACTTTCCTATTTTAGTTTGTTGTTATATCCCAATCCTATGACTACAAAAATGATGAGTAGAAGTTGAAACTATTTCCATCTACCCTCAAGGATGCATCTTTGCACTGGTTCATTGGTTTACCTGGGGATAGCATCACAACTTGGGCTCAGATGCAGCAAGCCTTCAACAACAAGTATAGATACTACTGTAGGTCTAAAGGTCCTAAAGAGGAAATTTTTAAGATGACCTTAGGTAATGATGAATCCCAATAGGATTATGAAGAAAGATTCTAGATTAATTACAAAATGGTTGGGTGCACACTTGACCCCGAGTCACTGAAGCTGGTCCTTCTTAGAGGAGTAAGGGAAGAACTTTTGGATACCCTACACTTGCTAGCAGGAGGAGATATATACTAGTTACCCTATGCGGATATCAAGACTATCTTTCGAAACCATTCTAGGGTAGCTAGAAAAAATGGTAGGGGAAGTCAACCTATGGTTAATACATCCTCTTCTAATTCATCCATCAAGGGTGAAATTGGAAACATGTTGGAAGATTTCAAGAGTGAGATGTTACAAACCCTTCCCTTACATATGGACACTATGTAGATTAAGAGAAATCAGGAGGAAGCAGAGATAGCCTTGGCCATTTTCTGTCCTAGATGAATGAGGAGGCACCCTGGGAATGAATGTCGATTGAATTCTATTAAATTTGCTCAGTTTGTGAAGAAAAAAACCCCACAGACAAGTTCCCTTATTTTCTTGGACTCAAAGCTATATATCAAGGAGCTGAAGGGCTCACTGAGCATCTCTCCTACCTAAATCAAATGAGATCTCATGGGCCTAGGCCATACCAGTAGGGCATGCAAGGGTCATCCCATGAATATTACAACTCCAACTAGACCACATCCATACCTTCTTGGGTACCCACTGCTCATCCTTCTTGGTCTCCACCTCCTCCTTGGTCCTTTGCATCTCAATATCATTCCCAACCATCTAGCCAGTCATTTCAAACATATGATCTACCACAACCTTAGTGGAATGCATTGCCCTAGGGTTGGATGCCACAATACAATAATGATACTACTTTATTGCCTTCACCACCTACCCAACCATAATTTTTACACTCTACTCCACATAAGTAACCCCAGATCCCTACCCAGCCAAGTCCAAACCTGAACAACAGACATGCACAACAAGTATATAGTGGAGAGACATCATGTCTAACTTATTCTGTGGAGATCCTAGAAATTAACTTGAGATATGGGAGAGTTCTCCTGGATAACCAGCCTCCACCTCCACCTAGGTAGGTTAAATAAGAAAGAGAGGAAAACATTCTTAAAGTAAATCCACCCTTTCTTGAGATATTAACTCAACCACTCCAGCCTACCCTAGAAGGGACTGAACTTCTGCAAGAATTGAAAAACCTATGTGTCAAGATTCCACTTCTCCAAGCTATTAAAGATGTAACTATTTACAACAAGTTGATTAAGGAGAAGTGCTTCAAGCATCCAGGGAGGTGAAGAAGAGATGCCCCTACCATTAATGTCATTGGATAGTTGTTTGAATTAATGCTGGGGCAGACAATCTATCCAAAGTATTTAGACCCTGGGAGTCCTATAGTAGATGTGCACATCAATGGCACCATTATCCCACACACTTTGATCGATCTTGGGGCTGCCATTAATGTGATGACCAAGGACACCATGCTCAAGCTCAACCTCCAAGATTCATTGAGAAAGACCACAAAAGTACTACAACTTGTAGGCCCCTCCACAGTGACCCCTGAGGGGATTGTGGAGGATGTGGTGGTCTCCATTGACTCTTGGGAGTACCCTGCATATTTCCTAGTTCTCCAGCCTAAGGCTAGGCTTACTGGTTACCCTCTCATCCTTGGGATGCCCCAGTTGGCCACTGTCGATGCTTAGATTAGCTACGGAGCTGGGAATATGACCATCAAGAATGGGAATATGTCCAAGCAGGTAGTCCAATACCCTCCTGCTCAGCCATCTCTAGAACATGATTTACCTTTATGGTTGGAAGAGGAGGAAGAAGATGAAGTTTATTCTGCCCAAATGTATACCTTAGAAACAACCATGGGAGGAGGACAACAGGATGAATATTATTTGATTGAACGCTTACTCCAAAGTCCAACTCCCAGTACATTGTCCCTAGAAGAAGTATTAAAGGAAATCTAGAAAAACCATCCAATTGATTTGTACTTAGCCAATTCCAACCCTGTCTGTGTCAAAACCATAGAATTTGGCCCTGAGAGAACTTTGAGGATTAATCCATCTCTTTCTTCTCTCCAAGAGGAGAAGCTGTGTAACATGCTAAAGGAACATCTGGATTCCTTTTCTTGGAGTTACAAAGAAATGAAGGAAGTACACCCCTCAGTGTGTACTCACCACATTTACATCAAAGAAGGTTTTAAGCTAGCCAACAACCCCAAAGGAGGATGAATCCAACTCTTAAAGATATCGTCAAAGAAGAACTACGAAAATCGCTAGATGTAGGATTCATTTATCCGATATCCAACAGAGAGTGGGGCTCTCCTTTGGTGTTAGTTCCCAAGAAAAATGGTAAGTGGAGGATTTGTGTTGACTATAGGGAATTGAAGAAAGCCATAAATAAGGACCAATTCCCTCTACCTTTCATCAACCAAGTGCTAGATGGCCTGGGAGGGAAATTTTGTTTCTCTTTCCTAGATGGATTCAATGGGTAGAATCAAATCCAGATCAACCCAGAGGACCATGATAGAACCACCTTCACTTGTCCTATAGGGTCCTTCCTTTTGGCCTATGTAATTCTCCTGCCACATTCTAGAGAGCAATCATGAGTATCTTTGTTGAGTTAGTCCATGATGCGGTAAAAATTTATATGGATGATTTTACACCTTATGGATGTGATTTCTAGGAGGCTCTACCTAACCTAGGTAAAGTTTTTCACAAATGCATTGAAATGAACCTATCTCTCAGTCCCAAAAGATTTGAATTATTGATGACTACAGGGACCGTGTCGGGTCATTTAATATCCCAGAGAGGACTACAGGTGGACCCAAAAAAAATAGTTATCATCCAAAGGGTCCCACCTCCTTAAAATCAGAAAGATGTCATAAGTTTCCTAGGGTTAGATCAATACTACCTAAGGTTCATAAATGACTTCAACAAGTTTTCCTCTCCTTTATATGGATTGTTGTCCAAAGGCTCTGAGTTTATATGGTCAAAAAGTTGTCAAGTGGCCTTGGACACCCTGAAGAACAGGTTAACCACTGCACCAATTCTCCGAGGCCCAAATTGGGCCCTTCCTTTTCATATTCATGCTGATGCCTCACACAAAGCAATAGGAGCAGCCCTAGGTCAGATAGATGAAAAATTGCCTTATGCCATTTAATTTATCAATAAGAATCTGTCAAAGGCCGAATTGAACTACACAGTGACTGAAATGGAACACCTGGTTGTTTTACATTCATTGAACAAATTTAGGCATTATATTACAAGCTATCAAAAATTTCTCCATACTGACCATGTTGCAATCAAATATTTAATGAATAAACCTGATGTGAATGCTCGAATTATAAGATGGTTACTTTTATTACTGTAGTTTGATCTAGCTATTATTGATAAGCCTGGAAAGGAAAATGTTGTTGCATACTTTTTGTCCAGATTAACTCTGCTTGTAGGTGAGGAGGGAATGGTTGATGACCAATTAATGAATGAGCACTTGTTTTCCATTTCAGTTCTCTCTCCATGGTTTGCTGACATAGAAAACTATTTGGTATCTATACAGTTCCCGCCGAACTTGTCCTCCAAAGAGAAAAGCAAGATCATAATGAAGGGCACCCCCTTCACTTGGATTGTGGGCAATCTCTTCAAACTTGAACCTGATCAAATCATCATAAGCTGTGTCAGGGAGGAAGAAGTCTTTGACATCCTTCTGACCTGTCATGATGCGCCTTGTGAAGGCCACTTTATAGAAAATAGGACATCATTCATAGTGTTAAAAGCAGGCTATTATTGGCCCACTGTTCATCAGGATGTGAAAATATAAACTAGTTAGTGTGATCGGTGCCAAAGGATGGGAAAGCCTATTGTAAGGGATGAAATGCCTTTGTAGCCTCAAGTGACTTTCGAGCCATTTGAAAAGTGGGGCATGGAATTCATTGGACCTATTGATCCTCCTTACAAGAAAAAATAGTACAACATTGTGTGCACTGACTATCTGACTAAGTGAGATGAAACTAAGGCAATCAAGGTAGCAACAGAGGAGAAGGTAGTTGATTTCTTAAGGGAGAATGTATTTTACAAATTTGGGTACCCTAGAGAGTTGGTCACTAATCAAGATAACTATTTTACCTCCAACATGATTGAAGACTTAATTAGCTAGCACATGATCAAGCATAGAACCTCCACTCCCTATCACCCACAAGCTAATGGGAAAGTGGAGGTGACCAACAGAGAACTAGAGGGCATATTGACCAAAGTGGTTAATAGCAATAGGAAATATTGGGCAGTTAGACTAGTTGTGGCCACCTGGGCCTATAATACCACCTAGAAGACCACCTCTAGATTCACACCCTATGAGCTAGTCTATGGGAAAAATTCCTTGTTTTCCATTAATTTTGAGTATAACACATTAAGTTTGGCAGCCCAACTAGATCTAGATCTCAACAGCGCACAAAAAGAGATATTTCTCTAGTTGAATGGTTTAGATGAGTTCAGAATGCAAGCCCTCCTACACACAGAGTTAACCCAACTTCAGAGGAAGATCTGGCATTATAAGAACATCAAGGATACACAATTTCAAGAAGGTGATTGGGCTTTGTTATATGATTCTAGATATAAATACTTTAAGGGCATGTTAAGGACAAGATTGACATAGCCTTATGTTATAGAAACATGTCATGATAATGGTTCAGTGCAGATCAGAACCATAGACGTAGAGGCCATTCCTTTACTTGTTATGGAAACAGATTGAAAATTTAAAAAATACCATTGTTATAGCAAGAGTTCATTGATGATATCAATAAAATAGTGATGGTAATGGAGCAAGTCTCAACTCCTGCCTCATCAAGACACTGAGAAGAAAAAAATAAGGAGACTCAGGTGAAAACCTCCATGAGGCACGTGAGTCCCACTATTGGGTTGAAAACCTCTTGGGGTAGACCAATGGTGTCAGAAAAAAGAGAAAAAAGAAGAAGAGAAAATGAAAAGATATTTGTGTGAAAATCTCTCTTGAGGAGCTTAAGGAAAACAGCTACGATGAAAACCTCTTAGAGGCAGACTAGATTTTTTCAAAAAAAAAAAGGAAAAAAAATTATGAAAATTTCTATTTGCAGGTTAGCAAGGAGGACGATCAGAGAATGGAGAAGAATTAAAAAGGAACTAGTTCCACTACCATGTTTATTTTTCCACCCATTGTCATTCATCGCTCCACCATTTATTTCATTTTTTTCTATCATTTGCTTCATTTTACAAGAGGACTGTGTTTTCTATAGGATCCCCTATAAACCTACAGGATCCCTTGAAAACCTACAGGATGATCCTATAGGAATTACAGTGGCACAAGAATCCTACAAAAAGTGACCCTAGGATGATAAATTTACCTTCGATTTCAAAATAATAGCATCCGTACATCAAAAATTCATTACCATACATGTCTCCACTTTCATCGCCCTTGCATTCACCATTAAAAGAAATCAGTTTCAAAAACAAAGTACATATTTTTCATGGTCTTCAAGAGAAAACACAAAGAAAAAATGAAACAGAGAGCAAAAGGGAGCAACACCTGAGTATTTCTCATTCTCCACACTCCTACTCTCCCTCTCAGTCCATGTCATCATCCTCAAAATCCCAGTAGAACAAATGATTAGAAATTCTGAGGGAGAAGCAGCTACATGACATCCTGTAGGAAATCTTGTAGTAGCCTATCCCACATAATACAAATCATGATTGCAGCAAGCTTCTAGTATGGAGATCCAACAATAGAAAAAGCTCTAGAGCAGCAGCACCACCATCATCTTCAACACCAGGTACCTTCACATCAAGGGAACCATAAAAAAGAAAAAGAAAAAAGAAAGAAGAAATAGCATGTAACCAACACACAACAAGCACCTCGGGTCTTCAACAACTGTAGCAAGGTATTAGCACCATAGTTAAGTATCTCACTTCACTCTCTCATTTGCATAATGTAGTCAAAAGATGTAAAGGTTATGAGAAGGTTGGTTTATAAGTGAAAGGTGGTCAGTTAACTTGGTCACCTTCATTCAGTCAACAAAGACAAAACAATTGGTCCTCCCACACATGGAAGTAGTCACATCAAGAAAAGAAAGGAGAAGAAAAAAAGTAGTTAAGGCTATAGATGCATGAAGTGGGAATTGATTACAAGGAGAGGGGAATGATGAGGTGGTAGCAGGGACCAACAGTCCAAAAATGAAAAATGTAGCTCGGTTGTTAGCACACCACCTCACCCAACTTGACCATAAGAGGAAATAATCCTCAATCCCCATTTAGTCATGCATTCATTTCCTTGAGGCTCAATTAGCAAAGTAGCTCTCATACCTAAGCAACCTAGGGAAGAGGAAAATTCCATCTTTCTCCTATGTGAGACTTCCTACATGATTACATAGGAAATCCTACAGGATCACACAGGAATCCTAGAGGATATAGATAGACAGTCTACAGGATTGGACGAGAGGAGTTTCAGAGGGGAAAACATGGGGGTTGGCTACAACAAACATTATGAGGAATTAGGCTCTATAATTACTCCCTTCTTTCAAAGTTAATTGAACAGAAAATCCCCTAGTATTGAGTGAATTTGGAAGTTGTGTAAGGGAATTGTCTCCAAAGTTCTTTCAGTTGTTTACTTTTGCATTTAAAAATTGTATCAACCATCTCAGCTCCTCAAAATTCAACAACCAGAATGATGGGGGGGTTTAATAGAAGGGAGCCCATTAACACTGTGAGAATTCACCAACACCCTTAGGTGTTAGAAATCTTCACAAGGCAAAATTGGATGGGGTATTTTGAAAGATTAGGAGGGTATGATGATGAAGTGGGCCGAGATTTTTCTCTCTCCCTCATTCCACTGACTAGTGTCCATGACATTGTTGTGGTGAGAGGCCTCTCCAAATAGCTCACCCCTGAACTCATAAGCCGAATTACCACACTTTCCCTAGGAGTTCATTGGAGAAAAGAAAACAAGGGAGATAGCCAGACTGTGAAGAAGAAATTCTTTTTAGAGGGTGAGGAGCCCATTGAGGACAAGAATTGAGTAAGGATAAAAAGCCTACCATATCCCTAGAACAAGGTGAGCTACCACCTTATCAAATACATATCATGTGAGGGTAGGTATATTGTGGTTTATGAATATCACTTTAGGCTTCTTGAAGAATTGAGGTTTGGAGCAAAAACACCTCCTCCCCACAGGCTTAGCATACCATACTTCCTTCTACAATCATTGATAAACACAATCATAAAGGTGTAGGAGGGACAACCCCAAAAGTTAGCTCACCCTGGATTAATTAGAATCATTATAGAATATGCCCTCCACAACCTCATAATTCCTATCCAATGGTCAATTTTTAGAGACATGCAGACAAAGGAGGATATCAAAGCCCTCATACATGATGTTAATCCTATTGTGAGTGAGAAGGATAAAGATGAGATATATGAGGAGAAATATGAGGAGGAAGAAGAGGAGGAATAGGAAGAGGATGATGTAGAAACAAAAGAATATGACAAAGAGGAAACTGATAAAAAATATGAGGATCTACAAGGAGAAGGAGAAGGGAAAGCCATTGGAGAAAAGGGCAATGAGAAAGAGGGGGCAGAAGACAAGGAGGAGTCACATGGGGTGTCTCTAGAACCTAGTAAGAGAGAAGTAGTTGTTGCCCTCACTGCTCTTAGCACCCCTAACAAACAAAAAGGCAAAAGACAAAGGTAGACTCCCTTATATTCCAAAATAAGGAAACACACAGGGATAAGGTAGGGGAAACCCCAAAATCCAAACAAAATTTCCATTGTAATTGAGGACTCATCTAAACAGCAGGAGAAAATGCCTACTCCTATGAAAACTCAAGAAAGAGGATCCCCAACACAATCCTCCCCTAAGTCTCCTGTCACCTATGTGAGAAGGCCTGTAACTAGATCCACTTCATCTAAAGGAAAAGTAATCTTACAGGATACACAACAGAACCTACAGGAAGTAGAAGTAGTCCTACAAGAGACTCTACTAAACATACATGAGACTCAAAAATTGGATAAGGAGGGAAGCCTACAACAAGAAACTAAAGAAGAGGACCTAGAGCTAAGGGAAGCTAGCCCCTAACCTAACCTTGACTCCTACTACAGATTTATTGAAGGGGGTAGGGTCATTCCCAAAAATTCGTTATTCCATTATTCTTTGATCTTGAGAAGGAAAGAGCCAGGACTCATAGATGGATGAAGATTTCCAATTCCAAGGGGGTGGAGGACATTGGTCACATGTAGGAGAAGCTCAAGGAGATGGGTAGAGAACTAACTAGCTTGAGAGATAGAGAGGCCATAATGAAAAATCAGTTAGAGATAGAAAATGCATGGTTGAAAGGACAGTTTCAAGAAAGAGAGAATCAATTGGAATCCATGTAAAGTATCTCTTTGGAAGTAATCCAATGTAGGATTCCAACTAAATCCTATGCCCTATACCTTAAAAAAAAGTGGCTGCAATTCCAAATCAAGACCCTAGTACAGAGAGACACTATGCCATTTCAAGATTATAGACAGTTCATTAGTCTTTGTGATCAAAGTACATTGGAATATAGGGCCAAGATGTTTGAGTTTTATTTGCCTAACATGGCCTTAATATACATGAATGTATGGGACCCTAATGCCAAGCTAGGAGATTTACAGTTGATGGATTTGGCATCATGGATGAACCATGAGGAATCAACGACTGCAGAAATGAAGAAGATATTGACAAGAGAACAAATAGAGCCTCTTATGATCAGAGTTGAGCAGTCCAATCTAATGGCCCTCATTAGTACACATAGTTTAATTGCAAATGATCCTCAGTTTGCACCAAGGTATATTGTTGCCCAAGAGTAAGGAATTACACATTTTGAGGAAATGTTCAGGTTGTTAGTGGATGATAGCATGCAAGCTTGCCTTAGGAGATGGAACGCATTGCCATAAAGTTTAAAGATAAGAGAGTACCACTCTCCTCAAAGAATGAGAGAAGCACTGAACAAGACACCCATGTACAAGCAATATATTCAAAGGCTCAAAGTCAATTGGATTGGCTTGAGACTGAGTCCACTACTGCTCTTAGGGATGCTAGAAGGAAGGCAGGAATGAAGAAGAAGAAAGGAGGTAGTGGGAGGAGGTAGAAAATAAGGCAATTTTATATGCACAAGAAGAGGAAACCACAATAGATTCATTGGATGTCAGGGAGGCCACTAGAGCTATGAAAGACATGGATATTGATTGAGTTGCTCAGAGGATGAGAAACACATTCAGTAGGGGGGTGATGATGAGCCTCATCATTAGGTAATTATATAGGCCTTAATTCACCTCCTAGCTTAGTTAAAGAAACTCTTCTCACAACTTATTACATGTTTTGATGATATTTTGGTTAATTAGATGAGTTAAAATGAGATATTATGCATAGTGAACTAATATGCATTGAATGCAGGTTTAGAAGAGAAAATCAAGGAATTTTGGCAATACTAAGGTTTGAAACTCGAATGGGAAAAGGGAGAGAGATTGTAGGAGGTAAATGGTCCTCATTTACTCCTAACCCATTCGACTATTCCTCCATTAATCCCACCAAATCAGAGTGCAAGCAACCAAGTCATCAAGATCAAAAGGCAACCGACCAAGTGATAGACAAAGAGTTAGTTCATCTCAAGTTTGGGAGCTGAGCCTCCCTAAATTTAAGGAAGTTGTTGGGGAGTTAAATTGTATAAGTAGAGAGGCCTAGAGCCTCATTAGGATTCAAATTTTTGTTGTAAAAACTCTAGTTATTTTTGAGCTCCAGACTTGTGGAAGACTTTGATGTAATTTCTTACTTAGCTTAGCTTCATAGATTCATAGATTCATTGTTAAACTATATTTAGAGGTATTTCATTGCAAGTAGTGTAGATTTGATTAATTTTTTATTGGTTTTCATCCATTTGTACCTTTCCTTAGTAGTAGGTTAGAAGGGAGAAAAGAAGCACCACAAAGCTATTAGTAGGTGTCTTGGCTTCACTTCTTCCTTCTAGGATCATGATTTGAGGAACAGACCCTTATGCAACGCAAAAAAGATGGATTTCCATTTATTTCATAAGATTTAGAGTTTACTATACTTGAACCAACATTTTATTAGTTTCACAAGTGTAGGATTTCATTTCCATCTCTTATATCTTCATTCCTATAGTAGATCTCATCCACAATTCCATTTTATTCAACAATTTCCTCATGCATAAGGTAGACAATTAGTTCATTAAATTCTGCTTTTTTAGCTCATGACAATTCTTCTTGTTTACATGAATTTTTGGAAATTACACATGTTTGATGTAGAGGAGGTGCTTCAGAAGTAGAAAGAGATCTCGTAGCAAGAAACCACCTTCCAACTTCATCCACCTATAGGCATTCCTTGTTTTCATTAAGACCTTCACCAATTTCATAATTTTACATGGAAATTCCCCCAAGCATGTTGAACAAATCCAATCATATCCTAAACTTGGTTTTGGGTTCTTAGTGATCTTAGGCCTTTTCTCACTCCATTCCACCCATAAACCACCTTCCCTAAGCCTTCCATCACCTCCAACACCCATCGTTTTTCTCTCGGTTGTATCTTGTAGAAATACAGGGAATCCTATAAGTTTCTAGTACATCTTGTAGGTTTGCCTGTAGTGGCTTGTTTTGAGGCTGAATCGAGGGAAAACCTCTAAGAAGCCACCCAAGGGTCCCCAAAAACCTTCCAACCATCTCCTAAACCTTCCAGGCACCCTCAAACATCCCTAAGACACCTGCCTTATCAGCAAAAGAAATTAGTTTGCACACTTGATTTTTCATGAAAAGCATCAAAACGTAAAATAGATTTATTAGATTATTTTACATGCATAACAATGATGTTTGATGTTTTTAACTTCCATGCTTAGGACAGTAACATTTTCTTCATGTTAATTTAGCATTATTGCAAATCATAGCTCTTTGCAGTTAATTAGGAAATGGTGTGCCTTGGCATTGAATTACAGCCTTTTTCATTATTATAGTAGATCAACTCTCTCTTAGTGTAGATTCCTATTTCTTTCATTAAGGATCCAAGCTTCTTCTGAATCCATACAAGGCTGGCTTGTAAACCCTAGTGGTCTGTCACCAGCTAAACAGTGATAAAAGGCAGAACCATCACTTTTACTTGTGTATACAACATTGTCATCTCCAAGCTTCTATGAACCCCGGGTTGATAAAGTAAAGCTAGTAGCCGAGGAGTTGCAGCATTCTTGCTGCAATATTGGTTCTCATCAAGAGGGTTTCAAGACAACCCAACTAAAGAGCCATATCATGGTTCTTAGGGTGCAAATTAGAATCTATAGAAGAATTTCACATTTTTCGTTGTGCTTCACGAGGAAGATTTTTCATATAAGATCGTTCATATACTAGAAAAGTTTAATAGTATTGAATTATTGGTTCTTTTGTACTTTGGTTTTCCTATTATCTAGCACCCATTAGGCCATAGAAGCCACTAATTTAGTGTCCATGAATTCATACTTGTTAGCTAAAACCTCTATAGATGCTTATTAAATTTTCCCATGGATTTTGATGGGGTGCACAGGTGAAAGAGACAAGCTTCCGCATGAGCCTGAAGGAAATCCTAACACCTCTTTCATCTCTTGTCGAGGATATTATATGGCTATGGGCTCATTTCCTAGGCATGATGGAAGGGGAAAAGAGTTGAAGTTTAAAATGATAAAAGGGTAGCAAAGCATAGTGAGACTAGTGAAGGGAGTGGTTGAGGAAAATGGATAAACATAAAGTAAATAGGGAAAGGAGCTACTAAGAGTGAAAGTCATTGAAAAGAGGCCACTAGGAAAAAAAATAGGGTTAAGAAAAGGTTACTAGCAAATTGAAGAAAGGCCACCACCAAAACTAGAAGATCGCAAAAAGGAAAAAGAACAATGTTGAATACCTATAGTGCAATGAAACTAGTAGGAGTAAAATTGACCAACAATCAGATCACTCCATTACATATTTCAATTGTAACAACCCTGGTGAAAATTCCATGTATAAAAGTTAAAAACAATAACCACAAATGAATGTTGGGTAGGACATCTTGGTGTGGGTGTTCATTTGGTTGTTTATGGCTAAGGAAATTGGCAAAGGCAATTACTAAGGATTTGGAAAGGAGAAAAAGCATGTTCGGCACACTTATTTGTGAAAGTAAGGAAAATTTAGAAAAACTAAGGTGAAAGGTCATAGGTTGCATGTGAGGAGGAAAATGAAAGAAAATAATAAAAAATGAAGAAAATAGAGGCGTCATTAATAAAAAGGTTTTTGATGATCACTTGGTAAGCTTCTTCTTTCTGGTGTTAACATTTGGTGACTTTAGTTTGGAGCTCTCTCATTATTATCTCTCTCATACTCTGGGACAGATAGAGTTTTCTTGGAGAAATTTTCCATTACATAAAGAAAGGAAAAGAAGGCAAGAGGAAGTAAAGATCAAGCAGGCAAAGGTAGGATGAAGCAGCAACAACAGGCTTCATTGCAGGTATTGACTTGCATGTGCATTTTCCTTACTAGATTTTGTATGCATGGGATTTCATGTGTTTATTTTCTACCATGGCATTGGTTTTACCAGGTGTGATAATATTTTTATCCTAGCCTTTCCATTTTTTGATAGCTTTGATCAGATGGGTTCTCTCATTCAGTTTATGTGGAATGGCCATGCCCGATTTCAGGCTGAGTGGGGTGGATCTCAAAATTGACAAACACATGGTGTACTGGTCCCTGAACCAGACTGAGGATGCATGAAGCCACTGTCCCACTAACCCTTGAACTAGAATGTGGGTTGTGGTAAAGCCAGATTGTGTGCCTTGGTGGGCCTAGCAATCTTTTTCGTTGAATGGCGAGATATACAGTAAAGGCATGAGGTGGATTTTCTCTCCGTTGGGCCTAGTGATTATGGGATAGAATGAATAGTAAATCTTGAAGAGTATGTCTTGGTGTAGGGCCTAATGATGCCTACATCAGACTGTGGATGCATGGTAAAGCCTGAGATACCCAGAGACACTCAAATTACTCATAGTGTAGGCATAGAAGTCTAGTGGCATCTACATTGATTGGTGTTTTGATGTGTTCTATGAGTCCCACATTCATGCTTGGAATATGGCATAGGGGTGTTTTGCTGAAGAGAGACTTGGATCAACCAATCTATGGTAGGGTGGAACGTGGTAGTCCCATCACCAGTTAGTTCATTGTATTAATTAATGAGAAATTCATTCCATTGATTTTTATGTGTAAATGTACTAATATATAGATGGATTTTTATGGCTGACATGTTCATTGTAGTTATGTTCCTATTATCACGGTTAGATGTATATTTTGTGACAACATCTATGTATGGATCTTATCATGTTTTTACTTGTATTTGAATGGAGATGGTATCTATGACCCAATAAGTGATAAAGTAGAAAATGACATGACGAAACTATGGTTCATGGTGATTCTTAGATAATATTGAGATCCCTACACTTAATTCTATTGTTTACACTTGTAGGTTACATGTTGGAAATATGTTCCATGAAATGCCTGTCAATATGTTCATTTTTGTGCAAAGATGTCACTTCATCAACCATGGCCTCTTTCTAGAGTTTTCCATCCTTTGAATCTACTACTTCCTTCACAGTTCTAGCATCATCATCAGTAATAGATAAAGAAAAGTTTGAAGAGAAAGAAGATGGACTATACCTTTCTGGTTGCCTTATTTCTCGAAATGATCTTCTCACACCCAGAGTTTGTGGCTCTTCATCTTCTAATTCCTCTTTTGCTGTAGAGTCTGATTCTTCCTCCTTAAGCTCAAACTCTATCTTCTCAGGTTCCTTTGATGGGACTTCATGTTTAATAGCATTTTTTGCCTCTCTGAACACCACAACTCGGTTGTACGCAACCTTTCTTGTTACTGGGTTCCAAAGCTTATAACCCTTTAAACCATCCTTATACCCAATAAAGACGCACTTTTCAGATTTACTATCCAACTTTGTTCTTTTCTCATTTGGAACATGTACATATGCATCACATCCAAATACCCTGAGATGTGAAAGAGAGGGTTTCTTACCAGTCCATACCTCTTGTGGAGTCTTATCCTCCAACGATGATGAAGGTGATCTATTGACTACGTAGCATGTTGTCTCCACTGCCTCTGCCCATAATTCCTATCCTAACCCGGCACCACTGAGCATGCTTCTTGACCTTTCCATCAATGTCTTGTTCATTCTTTTTGCAACTTCATTTTGCTCAAGTGTGTATCGAGTAGTCTTCTGTCATGCTATACCATAATTCTTACATAATTTTTCAAATTCCTTGCTGCAAAACTCTCCACCGTTATCTGATCTCAACACTTTTATCTTCTTATCTGTCTAGTTTTCCACCAGAGCCTTAAATTCTTTAAACCTGTGAAAGACTTTAGATTTGTTCTTAAGGAAATATATCCATGTATTCCTTGAGAAGTCATATATAAATGATACATAGTACAAATACTTACCCAATTATGGAACCTTTATAGGTCCAAGCACATCACTGCGCACAAGATCTAATATTTGTTTTTCCCTCTTACCACCAGAGGGGAAACTCACCCGATTCTTCTTCCCATATACACAATTTTCACAGAAATCAAAATCCAGAGAGCTATTACTGATAACGTCTACCATACCTTTGCCATGAAGTATTCAAAGGCCCTTCTCTCTAATATGTCCAAGCCTTTGATTCCACAGCATGGTCTTCTATCAAGAGACCACTAGATTTTCTGCTCCACTTTCAGTAACCACAGAACTATTGCACCGATCAACAATAGTGCTACCTTACAACTTGTACATAGTTCCAATCCAATCTCCCCGCATCAATACCAGTGCGACCCGAACCATATTGTAGGTATCCTTCTCGAGCGCTATTTTTACACCAACATGATTTAGCTTGCTTACAGAAATCAGATTTCTGGCCAATGCATGAATATGCAGAACACCTAGAAGTGTTCTAACCCTTCCACCTTGAAACTTCAACTTTATTTTTCCATGATCAACGATTCTAGCCTTCCTATCATCCCCTAAGAAGACATCACCACCATCATATTTCTCATACTCGCAAAACCACTCTGTATGGGGAATGAAGTGAAAGGATGCACCTAAGTAAATCAACCATGCCTCATGATCTACATGTGTACTTGAAGAAGCCAAGTATACATCCCCACCTTCATTTGAGGTGGTTTTCACCTCTGTAGAAGGAGCATCATCAGATACCTTTCCTTTGTCAGTAGCTTTAGATTTACAGTCACTTTTGTAGATCCCTTCCTTTCCGCATTTCGAGCAAACCACCTTTACAGGTTTTCCTTGAGATTTAGATCTCCCACTCGATGACTTATTTTTGTTTCTATTCTGGGATTGTTCTAGTACAGACAAGGCATCACCATTCTGGCTCTCCATATTTTTCAGTCTCATCTCCTCCATTAGCAAGGGTCAGACTATTTCATCAAAATGCAAGGTAGTTGCATTGCTACCTATTGAAATAACTAGACTATCCCATGAATCTGGTAGAGAACACAACAAACTGATGCACTTATCTTCATCTGAAATTTTAATATCAACAAAGAATAACTAACTTACCACAGTATTAAATGTGTTAATATGCTCTGTCACTAAGTCTCCATCCTTCATCCTTAGGTTATACAGCTTTTTCCACAGGAACAGTTTATTCACTAGACTCTAAGACTTACATTGGTACAAAGCCCCTAACTTGTATGAAAACGCCTTTGTCATAAATTCCCCTGATACATTCAATAATACTGAATCTAAGACACGCAATCGTATTGTTCTCTTTGCTTTTTGATCTAAATTCTTCCATTCTTCATCGAACACTCCCATTCGTTTACTACACGGATCTACTGCGATCCACTGATCTTTATCCACCAACAAATCCTCCATCCTGAGTTTCCACAACTCAAACTCTGACCATTAACTTTCTCAATCTCTATCTTCCACTTCTCATCATCTTCTTCCACCACTAGAATCGATCTCATAGATCTCCAATTGAACACGGTCTACCATAGGCCCGAGCGAAACCCCTCAGCAAAAATGGCTTCCCCTTGAAGCCAAAACAACTCTGATACTAAATGTAGGTTTTAACCCCATATAGAAATTACCTTCATATGAATTCTAACAACAGAAAATAAACAATGCGAGATCATCACACATAAAACACATATACACGGATATTTCCCCTCGATCCCAAAACCAAGACTACTAGATTGACTTTTCATTATGTTCCTTTCAGTGTTACAATACATATTTATACTTGTTGAAGCATCCAATAACATGGACCAAAAACCATCACATCCAAAACCATGTGCAAAAACCATGCACAAAACCATAGGTAGGTCCGCCCAACCTAAATAGTGTCCAAAAATATTTTGCGAGGGGCGCTTCCCCAGACTCCGTAGAGGGGGGCTACCCGCCTCCCTCAAACCCCCTGTGACCCCCCTTTTACACAATCAACACAAAGAAAGGGGTGCTTTCCCCCCCTCTAAACCCCGGTAAACTACGTGGAAAAAATATAACACAACTTAACACTTTTTTCTAGTTTTTTGCCATCATTTGCATCGAGTTTTACACCATATTTTGCATTTTATTTAAGACCTTTTTTTAAATCTAGTTTGTGTCAGTTTATGCAACTAGTTTTACACTACTATTTTCTTCTAATTTTGTGTCTATTTCTTCATGTGGTTTTGTGCTAGTTTTTTTCACTTATTTTTGCACCATTTTTGCATCCAATTTTTCACCATATATTGAATATGATTTAACACCAAATTTTGCATCCATTTTTGTGCCCATTTTTGCATCTTGTTTTTTACCACTTTTTGCAAACAATTTTGCATTTTATTTGTCTCCAATTTTTGCATCATTTGTTGCATCCAACTTTGCATCCTTTTGAGAATCCAAATTTTTGTCCTATGTTGAGGCATGTGTTTCATCCACCTTTTCATCCCATTTTATGTCTATTGTTAAGTTCAAATTTGAGCCATTTTTATGTCTACTTTTGCATTTTTTTAACGGGATTTTGCATTGATTTTTGCGCCTCATTTTGCATCCCAATTTGTGTCTAAATTTCAGCCATTTTTTCACCATTTTTTGTGTCTACTTATGTGTCCAATTTGCACCATTTTTTACATCCATTTTTAATTCCTTTTGGTGTCTAATTTTGCATCATTTTTCGCATCCAAAATTGCATCCTTTTTCTTTTGCCTCATTTTGAGTCCACATTAGAATCTCATTTTGCACCTAGGTTTGAGCCAAATTTTCATTTAGTTATGCATTGTTGTTTGAATGCAATATGGTATCCTTGGTTTCGCCCTTTTCTTATCCCCATTTTGCATCTTATTTTGTGTTTTTTCTTACATCTTTTTTTGTGTTGAATTTTTCATTGCAAAATTAAATTATTCTTTCCATCCTCATTTGGCATCTAAATTTGCATCATTTTTTTTTCTTATTTATAGCACCCAACTTAGCATCCTCTTTTGTATCCAATTTTATGTCCATTTGTTTGTACTTTTTTGCATATATTTTGGAGTCCATTTTTGCATCCTTGTTTGTGCCCAGTTTGCTATCCTTTTATATCCATTGTTTGATTATCTTCTTTGTATCTAGTGTTACACCCTTTTTTACTTCTAGTTTAAAAGCCTTTGAATGTTCTTGTTTGCATCCTGTTTTGATTCCTAGTTTAACATCCAATTCTACTGCCAATTTTGCATCCATGGTTAGACCGCATTTACATCCACATTTGGCTTCTTGTTTCAAGTGTATTTTTCTTTTCATTTATGGTCCCCTTATGGGTTCATTTTCCTGATTCCAATTACATATTGAAATATATTATAGTTTATAAATATCATTAAAGAAAATATCACAATTCAAATTGATAACATAGTGTTTGTAAAGAAATTTAAGGGAAACTAATAACCTCCATCAATAAAATAGCATTATCATCATATATAATAATTCTCAATCAAAAAATCATTAAAAATTTTCAATATACATATATGATTATGAAATCAATACCTATCACAAATATCATTATTCCAAGGTAAATTCACAACATCCATCCAAAAATACGACTATCATCATACATAATGATTCTCCATAAAAAAACATTGACAATTTTCAACTCAGATATAAAGTAACAAGATAATACTAATAATATCATCATCATCTTTGATTAAATAAAATAAAATAAAAAAGTGTGATTACCAAATCAAAATATTTCATTAATTTCATTATTCTAAGGTAAATTCACAACATCCATCCAATGATAGTAATATAATTATACATAATAATTATCCATCAAAATGATCTAGGAGGATGTCGTCAAATTAGTTTCACAAGTTTAGTGTCATCCTCAGCAATTCAGTCCAGTGTCATTCAGTTTTGACAGTGTTGTTTATGGTTCAGGTTGTTTAGGTGATGCCAATGGTTTTCATAGTGACATGGTTTTGTACCTAGCTGTCGACATATGGTTGTCATCAATTCCACCAAGATTTGGCTGTCGACATGTGGTTGTTGTCCACTTTGCAGGATTTTGTGTTGACGTGGGTTTTTTCAACCATTTTACAGGGTTTGGTTGTCATCATCATGAGACAAATGCTGCTAATATCGCTTTGTGACATTTGGTGGTAAATGGGTTTTTTCTATTTGATGTAAAGACCTAAAACCCTAACCATGCATTAAAATGTCAAAACCTAAGACTAAACCCTAATACACCTAAATCCATACATTCAAACACCTAAATCTAAGTTCTAAACCATATTAAAACCCTAAATGTATTAAAAAATACATATACACCTAAGTTCTAGACCATTAGACCTTAATCCTATACCTATCGGACCACATTGCAATACAAACTATGTAATAAACATACATAAGCCTATGTTAAAAACCATATCAACATATAATAAACATTATAAAACACTCCAAATCATATACACAATCCTAACTATGGAGGAGACCGCAGCCGAACTGCGGCTCATGTGAGCAGACAAGGTAACCGCATGAAAATGTGGATAGGTGAGCAGACAAATGATAATCGTCGAGAGTTCATCTGACTGCAACCGTAACCACATCAGCAATGTGAATAGCTATATGTGTAGACCCTGGCATAACTTAACCGCAACAGAGGTTCTTAACCATTAGGAGTTACGGTTAGCATGTGAATGGGAAATATGCCAACGATTGTTTGCCAGATGTCTATGCTGGAACCGCCGGAGCCCAAACTGTTGGGGTTATCCACCTATGTTCACATGCGTTGTCAGCGCTTCTTCCACCCAGCGACAAAACCGCCAACAGTTTTATATTTAATATATGGTCAAATTTTGAATTTTTTTATTAAGTTTTGGATATTTAATACAACTAAGGTGCCTTATGTCATAATGTGACATAACTTCTTCAACTAAGACCCTAATTTAACCCTAGAAGTTAGCTCATGCATTCTAAAGCTAGGTAGTAGAGGTTAAAATGAATCTACAGGAGTTTAAAAATTTGTTTTCCTCATTGAAGAAGAGGATGGAGTGGTTTTGAGTTTTGTATGTAGGTTCTGAAGGTTATAGTCGATTTTGTTTTCAGTGTAATAGGAGCATCCAAAGTGAGAATTGGGAAATGTGACAGGCTTTGGAAAGCTGGTTCAGAGAGCTATATTTTGGTAGTAACTAGAAGTGCCTGCATGTACATTCATCTCGGTTAAATTGTTGTGTAATCGACCTCTTTAGTTTCAATCCTAATAAAGCAGTCGCCCATCTTGAAAGCGGACCCAGAGATGTAGTCCATTAGGGATGAACTCCGTAATCAATCTTACTGTCTGGTATCATTGTGTTTTGCTATTTTCACTTCAGTTTTGCATCTTGTTTATTTTTTCTCATCTGTCATAAAGTCTTCTTCTCAAGCAATTCTCACCATTTCATCACTCTCAATTATCATTGTATTCATTAATGGCATAATTATTCTACTTCAGTTTTATCATATGATCATTTCAGATCACAAAATAATGTTGATAATTTTCAATATATACATAAAGTAACAAGATAATAATGATAATATCATCATCATCCTTAATCAAATAAACTAAAATTCCATGTGTGATAACCAAATCAAATTGTTTCATACATATTTTTATTTTAAAGTAAATTCACACCATCCATCTAAAAATAAGAATCTGCAATATCATCAAGATATCACTAGCTAGCATCACCAAGAACATATTCAAGATCATCCTTGTGATCATTAATATGATCATCATCCTGACCATCATGATTAGTTTCATCCACATCATCATCACCAACATTATCATCATGATCACCAAAGTTTTCACCATCCTCACATTCATCGTATTTTATATCAAATGTATGTTCAACATAGTCTAGGTCATCATCATCCGGGTCATTACCTATAGAATCATTGAAAAAAAATCAATATTACATGTTAGTATTAATTCCATAACACATTGCATATTTTGGTTACAATTCTAACCGTAAAATGAAGTAATATATAATAACATATAATAGTACTAAAAATAAAATAAAAAATTGGTTTAAGATGTATTGAAGATCTAGCTAAAATTACACTTGTAATTCACATTAAGTAGTAGAATCAATTTTTAATGCATAAAAAGTAGATGCCCAATTGTTTTTTATACTCTATTGTGAATATTTCTTATGAATCCCATGCACCATTGGTAAATTAAAAGTTACTGGAAGATTTAGATCAAATTACAATTATAATTCGAAAGTGCATAATTTTTTTAATCATAAATTGTGAAAATTCTACATAATGCACTTACAAAAAGACTTCATCACCATGCTTCAAGATGTCATTATTGGGTTAAGAATCAAGATTAAAATAATCATGTCATTCGTAATTCAAGTTATCATCAGTCTCAACTAGCTTACATGATACAATAGTATCAACCTAGAAAAGTTGTAGGATATTCAAGAAAATATGTTCATGGAAATGCAAGTCACCAACAATGCAATAGGAAAACCCTACATTAAAGAGGTCAACATGTTATATCTTAGACAATGCCATATACGAAAGGGTAGATCATAATTGTAGAGTATACAACTATTTAAAAATGGTTTTTGAATATTATCATAGCTCCATCATAGAGACATCAAAAGACAACAACAGAAACAATTACTAAATATATTATATTATAACTGTAACACCCCCTCCTAAATTATTATTATGATTATTGTTATTTTTTTTGTTGTTGGTATAATATCATAATTGGTGAGGATGTATCATGCTCTTGGCATAGTTCTAATTCAATTAAGTTTTCTTTTACACTTGGGGTAATCATTTTGTAACACGATTCCATGAAGGACTAGATGTGTAAATTATGGAGATGACTCATTGCCCCATAAATACTAAAGTTGTAAGCCATATGGTGATGGATATGTTATTTACATAGATGGTGTATCACATACTAATGACCCTCATACACAATTGTAAAAGAGAGGTTCCCGAAGCTTACAATACAATCCATATGATTTTGTGAGGAGTACTCTATAACCCAAGTAAATTTTAATTTGTTTCTGGTGTGAACATATTTTATACAACCATATGGATATTTATAGTGTGCTTTTATTTCCATTACAAATGTTAATCACCCAATTTTATTAATGTAACAACCCCTCTGTGGCTTCATTTTGTGGGCCACCCATTTTTATAGCTTATATGGGATAAGGAGAAAATATAACATTGATGCAATGGCTACTATAGGCCCAAAAACACCTTGCAACTTCAGCCTGTATGTTGGTTTTACATGTGCTAACTATATAATGGTTTTAACTTGTAGACTCTTGTTCTAGTTAGAACAATTTATTGTGATTAGTGAACAATTATATGTGTATCTACATATATTTATGTCTAATGCACCAATTTTCCAAATGCTTGCAATGAAAACATGGGTTTTATTTTCATATTTAAGAAATAGTTAGAGGTACTTTCCATATTTGAGAGTCCCACATGATAGCACTTAAAACAACTAGGAATATTTTCACCATAATAGAATCTTTAGGTGAGAGACCAAGATGTTATGCATATGTTATATACATACCCTTTAAGGAAACATACCATCATAGTAACCCTTAGAAACCAATCTATAAGGAACCTCATACCAAGAGTAAAGATAGGATATGATACACCTAGCTCAAATAAGTATACAAATAATCTATATTAAGTATGGTTGTAACACTTTGCCTTTGAAAAGAAAGACATTAGCTATACCTTTATTTTTCTATGTTACAATCCATATGCATCACTAAAATTGAACCATCAGTCAACATTCCAAGTTCCTAATGATACAAATATCGTGTCAAGAATTTATTTTCTATTTACTGGTGCTTAGCATGGCTAAACACTCAAATGGTGGCTATATCTCATATAAATATCATCCTATGCCTTTTAAAGGCTGGTCCCAGTTTGAATTCAGAGTGAATATTTTTGTAGTTCATTAAACACTAAAAGATAACGTTTTTGGGATGTAAATGAAGCAATTCTAAGTCAAACTTTACTTGGAAAGTAATCCTTTGGGTCACAAATGAAATTGGATCAAGTTTTCCATCATATTTCCTTCAAATGGAATAATATTTCCACTTAAATTGTCTTTGAATATGTGATGAAGCTACAGATGCCTCAGTATAGATTGCACATTAACAAGCTTATGCTTCTATAACTTTGTATAGCATGCACTTAGATGAATCATAGAATTGTCAACAAATACAAGTGAAGAGGAATTTTTTTTTTTTTTTATTTCTTGACCTTGGCCACATGAATGACATTTGGTCTGTTATAATTGAAATCAGTTTCAATGCACAAGGTAATGAAAACTAGTTTATGCACAAAAATCTGGGTCTGTCATTGTAAAAAATGGGTAGGCAAAGAGGAAGTGGTATCCAAAAGGATTTTTGTGGTTACATGGAAAAGTGAATGAGAAAATGGAACAATTCAGTCTATAGTATTGAGAAATTTCAGTTCTATTAAAAAATAATTGATACAAGCACATCAACAAAGGAAAAGAAACATTCAATCTATCAGTGGAAACAAAATTCAAATTGGTTCTATAGAACTTATGAAAAAACAAATTGGAAAGTTGAAATGGGAACCTGACATGTATAATGACAAAATAAGATAGATATGGTTATAAATTTTATCTCGGTTTGGAGTTGGACAAACTAACTCTACTGGATATAGAGATGGAATCATGAATGGACTGTACCGGTAAGTTAATTGTGGAGTTCGATGTTTGCATAAATAAAGGCACTAAGATTTGAATTTTGTATTTGAATTTACACAGGTTGAGTCATGTAAGAGGTTGGTGGGGCCATATTGGCTAGAAGCCTCTTCTTATAAAATATTATATGCTTAAAATCTGAACTAGCCCACAAAGAGTAAATCCTCTTTTTTTCACTATCAGGACAACTCTTTGCACAACTCTTGACATCTCTAGAAACATTGACTATACATTTGATGAAAAAATCTCTCACAACAATCTTCACTAGCTCAAACATTAAAGGAAGTGTTGGAGTTTCCAATTTTACATCTAGTACCTATAGCCCAACGTATACCTCCTCCATTTTCTTTATAATGTGTACTTAAGAACCTTATTTTGTTTTTGTTATCTCTTTCTCAAGTCATGTTGGAAATTCTTTATCTGGTAAGGAAATCTCATCAACTTAAAATAAATTAGGGAGCATAATGAATGATGTGAGCTCATTAAATTTTGGGACCTCAACATTGCTAATAGAAAGGATGGGTCTTAGGACTTGTGTATGAGTTTGTAGAATATAGTTGTGAAGCAATTAATAAGCTTGTTGAATAAGTAAAGCCTGTGGACAATTTAAGGTATGTGGATATTGGTGAAGTCACTAAAAGTCTTAGAAAATTAGAATCAAGTAGCTCAATACCAAGTCAAACAGATGAAGAATTAGATATAACTATTAGAAATTTCAAGATACAATGCAAAACTAAAGTCCCTAGCGGGGGTAATTTTTCTGTGAAAAGTTATATGTTGGCAATGTTGTTCCCATAATTAAGAGCTAGGTTATCCATCATTAAGAAATTCAAACCAAATATATTTATAGCTCTTAATAATATACAGAAAATATCTCTTTATTTGATGTGGATCATAAATAATCTAATGGCATGGTCAATGATGTGGGAATTTGTGAATTAAATTTCAAAACTTATCAGTGGCTATGGAAATAAAATGTGTGGAGGTATTCTTTGGCTACTAAGTTTAGTAAGACTCTTGACAAACCACATGAAAAAGTAATTGATCTCATATGTAAGTGTTCAAGATCTATCTTTTCCATCTTTGGATGAAGAATTGACAAAGATTTAGGTCAATAGAAAGGAGAATATAGCACTACACTTGCTGTGATATTTAGGAAAGGTGAACCTTATCAACTCAAATAATTTTCACATGATATGGAGCTACCTTCTAAATCTAGTAGAATTTGTAGAGAAACAATGGAAATGTATGAATAATTTCCCTCTTTTCCTAGTGAATTTAAAGTTAAGTATTATATGGTGTTCTAAAAAAACATTAATTCTAATGTGAGGGATAAGGATATGAATATAGACTATTATACTATTGAAAAGAATGAAAGTACCATTCCTATTAAAAATCATCTAGTTGTATCCACAACCTCCATTGCTATTGGAATTAAGAGGTCGTGTATCAATAAGAAGAGGAAGGAATGTCTAGTCAACGATGATTCTTCCAGTTCAACTAGTGATTTGTATAATGCATACAAGGCATAAGAAGAAAAATAGAAAGAAGTAATTTTTCCAAATGCATATATTATAGTTGCTCCTTTTGTTAATGTTGTCAATGAATCTAAGAAGGAATGCTAGAAATAACTAATGACTAGGAAGATGTACTTGAATTTCCTACCAAAGATATAGCTACAGAATAATATGCCATGGTATATATTGATGCAAATAAAATTGTTTTACCAAAGGAAAGAAGCCTAGAAGATAGAAAGTACACAAGGGATTTATTGTTGACATGTAAGAATTAGTTTATAAAATTTCTTGTTGAGTTAGTCAAATTTCACATAATGGAAATCATCAACCCTTCCAAATTTATAGGCCACACGGGAGAAATGTAGATATGTAATGGCTTGAGATCATAATATAGTGCTCAAGGAGGGTTTGACTGATTATATGTCTTCTGGGTTGGAGTGGACTGACTAAAATTGTTGTGTGCACACAAAATATTGAGGGTCCAAAAATTGACTCTACTAATTGTTGACAATTTAGTATTTTAGTTTGAACTAGATTACAGATAACACTTGTACCGATAGTGGATGAAAAAGTTGGAAGTCTATTTCAAAGTCTATTATCTATGGATAGAAGTTGATTTAGATCAGCTCCTCAGGATATTCTTCATTATTTTTGCAGATTACCTCTAACAGATATTTGAGCCATGACTGGAGGAAATTTTGAGACAATAGCACATACCAACTGAGAACAACACAGGTGAATTCATAAGGACCATAAAACTTTCACAAATCCCTTTAGCGTAAAATCAAGAGAAGTTAAGAGACAACTATGTGTTCCAACAACTACATTGGTAGTGCATATTTTGTTTTCACCTCTTAAGCCCGCAAAAAGTTTGAACAACCCCCTCCACATGGCACATAATTAGGAGAAGCTATAAAATTTTTGTCGTCTCAATATTTGTGGGGAAAGCTAAAAAATATGTGGATGAGGTTATTTAAGTGCATGTGATACGTAGATACAAAAAGGAAGCTATAAAAAAGGAAAATGAAAATATTTACTAGACAAGGAGGGATATAGAGAATTCGGAAAGCTAAGGTTGATAACGACACCTATAGAAAAATATATCTGAACAAAGACACCTATAGAAAATTATATCTTAATAAGGACACTCTCTTAGTATGTGTATTGATTTGTAGTGTGGGTATCAAATTCCACAATCATATTTATTATTTTGCTTACAAAATGATAGAAGTAAGATCGAATATTAATGTTGTTAAAATCCAAGTGGAAGGATGAAGGCAAAGAAATGACCAAGGCGAATTCATAATGCCCCAAAAATAGAATAAAAGAATGCAATGATTGAGGTTGAATTAGGTAGGAGAGAAGGAAAGGAGGCAGCAATAGAGATTTCAAGAGGGGTTAGGGACGAGGATGACCTATGTCATTCCTAAACCAGGGAAAATATTTTTTAATTCGCAAAAGATGTCCAAGATGAAGCTTGAAAACTTTTGTTGGGATTTAAAAAAGAAGTTTTCATAATTTAATGGGATTCTGATTAATCTATGGAGTACAATAAATATTGGAGATGACATGTGGGGCGTGGTAAAACAACAACAACATATGAGAGAAAATGCAATTAAACAACAAAAACAAGTTGAGGAGGAAAAAAGGAGATTGGGAAAGATATTGGAAAATATGGATGAGAGGTGAACAAAATGAATGCATTGGTTTACATTATCAAGGGAGTGAAAGAAAAGTTAGACTGGAGATGAGGAAAAACTCCTTAAGGTACTGTAAAAACACCATAGCCTCGACTCAAAGGGTGTATTCCCTTAAATAAGTTTGGGTTTGAGCCAGGAGGTTATGCTTGTAGTTTTCAGATTTTAGGGTTGTAGTTTGTCGAGCTACCTCTCTTAGATTTCTGTATAAATAAATCGAATTATTCCTTTTATCTTTTAAAATCAAATTTTTTGAAAAATATGTTATTATACTTGGCTTGTTTTGAAAAAGGACTATGGATGAATAATCTTTTAAACCAATCAGATTAGGAGATTATAATGAATACATCATCGCATATAGGATCTACTAGAGCATAGATAATCATAATAAACTGATTTGTTCGCCACAAGAGAAGATAGGTGCATGGCCCAACGATGGAAAATATCCATCCTTAGAGGGGATTTGTCATACACTAGAGGTGATAAAGTGAAAAGAGTGAATCAAAAGTTTATCGAGACATATCCAATGACTCTTGCAATAGGTTCACGCATAATTATATTGTCTCATATCTCTTCATTAAATATTCACATGGTTGTCTCTTTATTAATATCTATTAAAGAATGTCATTATTATTTATTTAGCTGTGATTGTCCTCTTCATAATTTCCAAAATGGTATATAATATCTTGACACAATGTTTTCCCTTTATGCTTATATTTTTTCTTAGTAGAGAAACTATAGAATCAGGAGTCCTATGCCACCATGTAGTGCTCATAGTTTCTGATAATGGACTTGTAATTTCTACATTCCCTAGTTAGACATGTGTAAAATATCCATGGCATAATACTTCAAAATAACTTATAAATTTTGTATATCCTACAATTAAACATGTCTGACTAATTATTATACTTAGTATTATCAAGAAGCCCCACTATAGAGGCATCAAAATAACCTTAAATGACACCCTAATGACAAAATATTTCCTAACTCATCTCTATAATAATAGTAATACCTTTTTACCAATAGGAAACCACTATCCTATGATTGATGCCTAACTAATCTTCACAAGAAAGATAGGGCATTGTATTATCAGTTCTAATTTCCATATCATTGCATGATTAGTTTACAAAAAAAACTCTCAAAGGGGGCATGTTAAAGGGAGTTTTATTTCTGCTATGTACAAAAATTTAAGTTAACATAGATCAAACTACAAAGAGAAGAAAATGGACAAGGAAAAAATTGGTATAGACAAATAGTGAATGAGAAAACTTGTCCTTCCATCCTTCTAGTAGTGTACAGTGACATCCATCATGTGTCCCATGTAGGGAAGATGGAAAACTTATAAAATTTATCAAATTGATAAAGTTTAAATACTACATAGAACTAATTAGTAAGTGGATAGTACTAGATTGAAGGAGGATGTCATTGTGAAGTTGAAGATGGAATCTTCTCTATTGGGTTATGGGCACTACAAAAGAAGTGAAAAACTTTATGAAAGGGTGGAGATAAGGATTTTTCTTGTGTGGCCTTGTTTTGTAGTAATAACAAGGACATCATATTGGGTGTGGTTTTTATTTGAAAGATTTTATAGATGTGCAAACTTCAAAAGCTCCTTGAAAACATCCATATGCCCCAGTTCAACAATAATATATATTGGTGTCTCGACAAGCTCATTTTCTTCATCTATCAAACATGAAGAAAATATTTCCATCAAAAAATAGAAAAACGAAAAAATATAAGTGCAATGACAAAACACTGAGTTTTTCTTATGGAAGTAGTAAAAACCCTAGTTCAACACTCTTGTCATAGAGGGATCAATCTGATAGCTCGATTTGAACCACATCGACACAAGTAACTCACCATATACTGAAAAATGCCTCAAATAATGCAAGCATTAAAGGAGTTAAAGGATTAGAATCCATGGGCAGTGATGATGAGGAGTTTGGAAAGGCAATTCTGAGCTCTCACTATGAAATGCACCTAGAAACAATTTCTCACCTGTTGCACAACTGTGCTGAAAAATATTCCCATGCCAACGGCTACCTGAAGATGAAACTGTATGAATAAATCATCAATTACGTTAGCATACAATATGAGGGTAATGTCATTACATGTGTTAAATTTTCATTACATGGAGGTGGACGAAAATATACCATGGGGATTGGCTGGTATGAAAAGTGGTGGTCTAGCCCAACCCAACAAAGGAAACACGTTCCGTGTAATTAGAGGAACTGCACTCAACCAATATAATTTAGCATAAGAATGATGAGATGAGTATCATGGAAAATTTGGTAGCTTCTTCGCAAATTCAAATGGGCATGTGTAAGACGAGATATTTTAATCAAATATAATGTTTAGCAAACAACCATTGTTTATTACCAACAACCTATCACCTAGCTTGATGTGTATGATAAAGTACTTGTCAAAGCTCTTTCTACAGACATTAAAAGCACAAATATCCACATTTTTTACTTGAATAAACAAGGTTTATTGAAATATGCGTAGATTTTTTATAATCTCGTTGCAGCTTAATATAATGTTGGAGAAGAAAACTAATGGATTTTGCAATCGTTATGTATAAGTACATGGTATGTAATGTATAGTATATTTTAATGCTTGTGATTATCAAACATGTGACCAATGTAACATTTGAAGATAGAGTAAGTGGTTAGCTAGTTAAAACACCATAACCATATATAGTGTTACAGATATTGAAATGTGATTGATAAAATAAGGGAAGAGAGTAGTACATGCATGGCTGACATCATGCCTCGTGTACCCCACCTTGTATGTTTAGTAATATTAATATAGCATTTATTATTCTTTAAAATTTTCTTTTTTTTTTGTTGTGTTTACACCCCAAAAACCAACACGGTGTCAGAGAAATTCTAGATCTTTGAGTGGGACCTATGAAGATCTACGTGTTTGGATGGGAACTATGAAAATTTTGGTGTTTGAACTTGACCAAATGCTTTCATGAAGGACAAAGGAAAGTGTGAGTCAATTAAATCTTAAAAGGAAAGTTGGAATCTGTTTTTTAAAAGTTATGTGGAATGCTCAATTTGGAACATGGAGATATCAAGGTATAATTTTTTTTTAATGTAAAAATCTAGAAAAATATGTAAAGATAAAAATTGAAAATAAATGATCAATGATGCCCATATTCAGCACTAGTTTCAAGTTTCAAGAACAAAATGACATGGTTTATTTGAAATGGCACCAGAAGAAAAAAAACAAAAAGAACAAAAACAAAAGAAAAACAAAAAAACAAAAGAAAAATGTAAGGCAACAACATTTGCTACACCCACACATTGATGACCCATATATGGAATAAGACCAAATAATTGGCATCCAACTTGAGACACATCGTTTTGATGTAATTGAAGGAACAACAATGATGCTTAGATTTCATAATGAAAGCTAAAGGTTGGAAATGAATTATAGCATAATTACATGAGGTTGTAGACAAATTCTATAAATTCCTTGACAAAGTTAGAATTGGAGAAACAAAACCATACATGAATGTAGTGGGTTTAATTTTCATAGAAAAGTTCTTTCAAAATTGTGTGCATTTCCATACCATAGGTGTCAGAACATCTGGAAATCAAGTGTAATTATTTTAGTTTCCACAATCACAAAAGGTGTGATCTAGATGCCAGAAAACAAATGTGTTTATAAGCATGGTTTGGTAGGTAGAAGGCATAAAAAATTGAGGTCATGTTCTTAAAAATTTTATGTTTGATGTTATATTGTTTTTGTTGAGTCTATGGATGAATGTATTACAAAAATATGAATATTAGTTTCTTGTAATTCCTTTATCTAGTCAGAAAAACTTATTGTTAAGAAAGGGTCTAGTCGATATTGGAAGAAATACCAAATGATACCCTTGAAGACAAAGAAACAAAGTAGTTGAACTTGAGATAGGAGGGACTAATTGAAGAAAACAACGGTTGGATGGTGGACTTAGACAAGGATGGAAATTTTGGAAACTTGAAATGCATTTTTCTGTAAAACATGGACCAAAGATGAGATGCTTAATATGGATGGTTATCTTGGTGAATTCTACCTATAACATTAGGGTGACAACACCTTCATAGATCACCAATAGTGGTTTCATAAATTGAATGACTATGTAAGGGAATTATAAATTAAACATGAAGATACATGATTTTGGAAACTTGATGGAGAATCAATATTAGTTATCAGAACTAGAGGAGAGAGGTTTCCTGATCTAGGTTTTTGGGGAATGTCATGCAATGGTTTAGGATTTTGTTGACAACAATATTTTGGGCTCTCCTTTAAGGGAAATGTTGGAGGAACAAATTATGAACTTGTATAATGTTTATATATATTTTAGTTATTTGTAACATTTAGATACATTAATTTCACAAACCATGTCATTCTCACTAATTCAAGTCAAACAATTTATAGTTCATATACATTGAACCCATCAACCATTCCAGATAGAGAAGAGGTGCTTCAACAAAAAAAAATGAATGTAGAAGGTGGAATACACATGGTAAATGCAACAAAAAATGAAAATAAACTTACAGCTCAAGAATAGGCAGAGCCTATAAATCTGAAGCCTTTTTATATAATATTGATGCCAATTCACTTCGAAACAAGTCCCTCAATCATGTCACAAAAAAATTCTATTATTTTGGACTCTTTAATCAATAATAGCAATTATCTCTTAAGCATGTTTTCCAGAGTCAGTAAATGTAAATAATAAAATAAGAAAATGTGAATCTCAGTCATTTCAATTAATTCTTCCAACAACAGACAATAATTGTTGAGAGTGTTGCCATGATTTTCATACGTACCAAGGGAATTTTCATAAAGAGATTAAGGAATTTAAATTGAAAAATGTCCATTTATAAGAATATTTTGATGTTTCTTTGGAAAACACAAATGCTCATAGGGAATTTCTTCAAGTTTCAACAAACCTTGGATATTCCTCACATGAAACTTTAGGTTTATATTATCGAGTGGATATTTGGAGGTCGTGTCTTGCTCGGTCAATTGAAGACCCTAACAGACTGTTGAAAGATAATGGAATTTTACTTTTGAATACTAAACACACCATTACATGGTTCTTCGAATCACCCTATTGTTCTTATAAAGATTCAAGGAAATTCCATCTTTCTTAGCATATCCCAAATTTATTGAATGGTCAAGAAAAGTTTATACTAACAAACTTGGCATAGCCAACTACTCCAACCCAATGACAAGGAATTTAGTTGAATGTTGAGGTAATTAGATTGAAAGTTATTGATGCTAACTATTTCCAAGGCTATGTTAGGAAGTTATGATAGAGTCCTATCAAACTAAAACTGGATGATATCAATTTGGTATGGTCCAAAAACCCTTCTTTGGGTAAATTCATGACAAGTATTGGATAATTCTATGTATAAAGAAGAGGGAACATAAGAAACTTGTTGGGTTTGAAATTTAAATATCCTATTAAGTCTAAATTTCTTATGTGATTAGAATTAGGTAATAAATCCTTGGATTGGGAGGGCCTCCAGGGATTAGGTAACCCTTCTTCAAGTAAATTCACAACAAATCTTTGGATAATTATATGTATGAAGAAGAGGGAACATAAGAAACTTTGTGGTGGGGAAGATTTTTGAAATCCAAAGCTCCTATGAAATATAAATTTTTTATGTGATTAGTGTCCAAAGAAGGGCACAACAATGTCTAGGGCAGTGCACAATGGTTATTCTTCCACTAGATTTAGGTTAGGAATATTGGCAAGTTGCATCCTAGTTTGACTATAAAATAAATAGTTCAAAGATAAATCTATCAAAAACATGGATCTCTTTATCTAATTTCACTTATAGCCATTTGGTTGGAAATGGAGTCTATCATATTCTAGGAGGAGTTTCCTTGATTCGATGGTGAAAATGAAATCAATTACCTCTATTTTAATGGAATTAAATATATCAAAAAGCCAAAAGTCCCTCTCCATGGAATCAGCCATCCTCACCATCAAGACTCTCAAATCCATTCCCATAATTGATATTTCCAATCAAAACCATCATTAAAAGATGGAATAATACACTATATACCCAACATGCTCCTTGATAAAATAGTGTAGCAAAATGAAGGGAAAGGAATGAGAAGAGTGTGAAAATAGAGCATTCAACACAAAGGCTAAAAAATCCAAGTCAAAGGAGACATAGAACTTTCCTCTCATATCTTCAAAAATAATTACTATGGTATCCTTTAAAATTCCCTTACATCTCTCCATAAACCCTATCCATGATTTGTGGGGATATTAATACTCTCCCATAGTAATCATGAAAAACAACCTACAAATGTGAAATTTTGTAAAAGCAATTTGACTAAGCACAAGAATGCTTCATGAGAATTTATTTTATTGGCTAGAGCACTCTCGATTACCAAAGGAAGCCTCTAAGATCACCTAGAGAGTGCTATAAGTTCCTCATGTTCACTCCAAAAGCTTTAGATAAGTGAAATTTTGAGAGTGCCTCCCATGCAGGTATGGAGCACTCCTTCATATCCTAAAGAGTTCTCCTAAACAGGTTGGTTGCAAGTGTGCTATCAAAGTTTCTTCCAAGACTCTCACACTCAAAGAACTCAAAGAAGTTGAGAATCAACAATTGTGATAAAAATTCATTGAGGAAGAAACAACAAAATTTAAACTAAGCAGGTGGCATGAGGTAGCAAAAAAAGAAAGTTACTCACTACTGTGATTCAAATGTATATATCCAAAATGGATGAAGGCCATAATGTATAACAAGCTTGATGTATCTAAATTATTCTACGTTGGGCCCATATTGTCAAAACAAAGGAAAAGTATATACTACTAGAACAAAATGGCCACAAGTGACATGTTTTTACTTATGCAATTGGTGGAACATACTATAACATCATTTGACATACTATGCAACATTGAAGACATCATGGTCATGTGTGAGAAATAGAAGCACAAAAAGTGGACATCAACAAATTTATTCATAAACGTTCAACTAATAACAGACAATATGAGAACCAACATGAAGAATGCCATGAAATTTTCAAAGAGAAATACACTACCATTTGCAACATTTCAAGTGAAGAAAGAAACAATGTGATGGGAGCAGGTAAGCCAACGATGTTTGAAATGTAAAATAGAAAAAAGCAAAAGGAAATCAAACTCTTAGTAAAATAAAGATTTACTTGCAAGATTTTCTACAATGACAATACAAAATATGGAACAAATGAGCCAAACAAATCAAGGATTGTGCAACACAATCTGTAAATTTGCTAAATAGAAATTTCACAATACTAACTCAAGATTGGTGAAAATTATCACAAGACTATCAATACACATGCAAAACAAACATCAATAGTAATCAATATCAAGGAATTGACAAACAAACTCAATTTCTTGGCCATGGACTCTATACTAACTTTAACATCCTTTACTTTCAAATCTACAAATCATGCAAAGCCAACAGCCCTTCAAACTTTGCAAGATCTTAAAGTAATATTTTACAAAAGGACTTTGGAGTTAAGCATTCCCATGGAAATTCTATACACATATATTCATATATTATAATGCATATATTTTCAAATAAAAAGGGCTTTTACAGGAATACTAAATTATAGAATGAACCTCTTGACTCAAAGCTACTATCATGCATGGTGGAAGATGTATATCCCTTGCACATTGTAAATTGTAAATTTCATATTACTAGATGGAATTATTTGATTAATTGAAGTATTTTTTACTATGTGTTATAGACTAATGGATGATAACTGAGGAAAAAGACCACTTCCCTATGTTCAAGTCTTTGTGGACATTCTCATTCTTTTTATACTTATATATTGAATTGTCAAAAACTAAATTAAGCTGAAAATGTGGTCATGGTGATAGTCGTTGAGAATAACGTATTTGTGTGTTTGTGTATTACCTTTTCTATTTACGAAAAGGATATTGACCATGTTAATATGTGTTCAGGTTAACCATTTTATTAAAATGATGGGAAACTTCAATGTTGGTTTAGTAGCATTTTTCTTTGTTTCTTAAGATTCGAACATATGACCTTTGAATGTTAATATTAGTCTATAGAACGTTGAAGTTCAAATGCTCAGTTAGGATATCAAAATAATGTTTTTAGGTATAATCTTTCAGCCAATCAATAATGGAATTTGAATCACCTGTCACTTGTAAGTTTAGTTTGTTGAAGTGACAAAATTAAAATGACTAACATAAACAACTAGTTCTTTGCCAATAGAGGAAGACCAGGATAAAATTTTACTTTTTCTTTCACATGTTGAGAGACATTCAAGTATTTTAAGGTGTGTTATATTGTTGATTTCACATATGTGGAAGAACAGTTGTAGAAATGGAAACATCTCATATTTGGGGCAATTGTCTACAAATTTTTATGTGCGTTTTCTATTGAGGGTATCTTTCACATTCCCCAATGAAGCAATTAAATATTTGGATGTATCTTGGATGATTTGTCACATTCCACTAGCTTCCAGCATGAAGAGAACCTCCCATAATTTATGAATGTTTTCAATGGTTTTCATGGCATATTAAAGGGTCACATTTGTAAAATAAGAAATTCCAAGTCAAGAAGATGACAATTTGAATTCACATCACATGTGCCATAAAGGGGAGGAACATAGGTGAAGATTGACCGATTTTGAAATATATAGAATAACTTGTTTCTGTACTCTTTCTAAATAAGAGAAGATATCTTGAGATGAAAGGCCCAAATTATTGACAAAAGAGGACCACATATTAGATCATGTGGACTTTGGTCATTCGTTGGACCATTATATGACCATTAGGTGGACAGTATCATACAAGGCTATTTGTTGGAGTTTGTTGTAAAAAATTGTCAAACATTTTCAAAGGAAGAGACAAAGTTCAAGAAGGAATATTGTGCTAGATTAGTATGAAAATTTCAGCATTGAATCAAAATGTTATTCATACAATGTTATTTCTATTTACCCTTATTGAGATAGTCATGTATGCCCACTATGCTAGCATTGAATAGCTTTGTATTGAAGGTACAAACAAGGGGTCTAAAAGGGGATGAACCTAGATATAGATAGTTTGAAGAGTCCACAATTCATGTAATTGTGGATTTCTTGTGTCAGTTTCAAATAGACTTGGAGCAAGCTAAGGGAATTTAAATGTTGTTTTGGGCATGTTGTGGACATGACATTTGAGAAATATTATAGACTTGTATGAGACCATTGCCTATACAATTGGTAAGAGAATGGACTAGTGTCAAAGAATGATGAAAATGAAAAGAAAATCCTTATATCCTCATTTTTCTTTTGAGTGGGCATGAATTACATTTAGGATGTGCATGGAGATGAATGTTACTTTATTCCTATGAAATTGGAATAATTTGTGGACATTAGATGACCATGTTATTTCCCTTTGGAAGAAAACACATGGAGGATATTTCAGGGAAATGTGACTATCCATAAAATGTAGATCTAATTTGGGGACCTTGTGGCTCTATTCCTTGGACCCTAGTAGTTCTTGGAGGTTCCTTGGAGGGGATAGCAAAAAAAAACCTAATATGACCAAGAATATTAGTGTTGGAGAACATATTACTTGGGGAAAAGGCTTAGGGGTTCTAGGCATTAAGGGGTTTAGGAGTCAAAGGTTAAGGTTAAAGATTAAAGGGTTAGGGTTTAGAGGGTTTAGGCATTAGGAGATTGAGTTCTAGTGGTTGGAGGTCTATGGGGTTTAGGGGTTGGAGGTTAATGGCATAGTGATTAATGGATTCATTGGTTAAAGGTTAAGTACCAAGGGTGTAGGGGTTAGAGGATTTAGGGATTAAGTGATTAAAGGTTATGGGATTTAGGTTTCAGTGGGTTAATAGTTTAGGGTTTAGGGTTTAAGGGTTAAGGGTTAAGGTTTAAGAGGATAAGGGTTTAGGGATTATGTTGTTCTGGGATTCTAGGTTAGGGGTTAGAGGTTAAGGGGCTACCAGCTTATGGTTAAGGGATAAAGGGGTTAATGAGTCATGAGTTATGAGTGCAGGGGTTAAGGGGATAGGGAATTTAGTGGACATGGATTAATGGATTATGATTTGTGATAATGGGGCCACTAATCCCCTTATCACTACTATTAGGGGTTCCTTGTAAATTTCTCTCATTTCCTTCCCTCTATACCCCCTAGCCCCTATGACATGAGGTCCTAAGGCCCCTTCTCATTCTCTAATGCTAGGATTATATATCTCAATAAACCATGCTTGAACCTCTCACTTCTACCAATAAATCCTACCCTTATGTCTCCTTTCCCCATTCAATGCACTAAAAGACCCCCCTCCCCAAAAATCTATGAGAATTGGACATTTAGAGGTGGTCATTTCGTGACTTCCTCTAAAAGTTTAATTCTAATGACTTTTGAGGGGGCTTGTCCAAAATAGCTTCTAAAAGTTACATTTTCGTGACTTTTAAAGGTGATTTAAGGATTATAAGTTAGGTGTTATGCATTAATGGGTTAGTGGCTTAGGTACTAAGGGATCAAGGGGTAATCGGATATGAATTATGAGTGTAGAGGTTAACAGATTATGGCATGTGGGTTAAGGGAATAGGGAATATAGTGGTTATGGGTTAAGGGCAGTTGTGACAATGGGGCCCCTAATCCTACTAAAATAACCATTGGAGGTTGCACTATCAATTTCTTTCATTGTTTTCCCTCTACCACCCCATCCTTTATGCCATGAGGTCCTAAGACCCTTTCTCATTCTCTAATGCTAGGATTGTACATCCTAGTAAACCATGCTCAAACCTATCACTTCTACTCATCCATGACCCTATTATGTCGCTTGCCCCATTAAATACACCAAAATAACCCCCTCCCCAAAAATTCATTAGAATTGAACATTTGGAGGCAGTCATCTAAAACAACATCTAAAAGTTTAATTCTAATGACTTTTGGAGGGGGGTTATCCAAAACTGCCTCCAAATTTTCATGACTTTTAAGGGGGATTTTCAATCAACCCCCCTTAAAAGTCATGAGAATTGAACTTTTGGAGGTGATTTTGGACACCCCTTCCCCCCAAAAGTCATGAGAATTGAACTGTTAGAGGCATTTGTTAAATGACGACTTCCAAATGTTCAATCTCAATGACATACTTTTTTTTTTTTTTTTTCTATTCTTTGGGGGGGGCCGGTGGTAGGGGTAGGGGGCGGGGCGGGTTTGGTTCAAAAACACCACATCCAAAAGTTAAATCTCTCATGCAATTTTAGGGGCTTTGTCAAAAAAATCGCCTTCGAAAAATACTTTACACTGGGCTCCAACTCACTTCAACCACCCCCCTCCCCCCCCCCTCCCCCCACAAGAGTCATGAGAAAACACTTTTAGAGGCAATTGTTGGAAACCCCCTGACACAAAAAAATGTTCGATTTTCATGACTTTTGGAGGGTTTTAGAAAAAACCATTAAAAATATATTTACAAGAAGTCATTTAACCCTCCCTGCCCCCATTGACCACTAAAAAAAATTCATGAGAAAATAGTTTTAAAGGACGTTGTTAGAAACCCACCACACCTCGCCACCCCCTTCCCCTGATGCTGGGAGAACTAGGTCAGAATACATAGAAATGAATAAATTTGAATATGTGTAAAGGAGTGTCAATGAGGGCTAGGTGTGTCATGGAGGGTGTTATCAATGACAAAATTTCGATGCTAAATGTCTGCAAATAAGCACATTAACCCTTTTAGCAGTTTCGCAGCGCAAAATGTTTAAGTGTTTTAGCAGTTGGAAAGTGAAGTCTCTGCCTTAAATAAAAAATATGTGGTCTATGTTGAACAACTGGAGGAATGATACAAATGTTATTCTTGCAGATGAGATGGGCCTTGGAAAAACTGTGCAATCTGTGTCAATGCTTGGGTTTTTACAGAATGTATAGCAGATACACGGTCCTTTCCTAGTAATTGTACCTTTGTCAACATTAACAAACTCGGCAAAAGAATTCCGCAAATGGCTACCTGACATGAATGTTGTTGTTTATGTTGGCAATCTTGCAAGTAGAGAGGTTTGCCAGGAATATGAATTTTATACCAACAAGAAGACTGGCCGACTTATTAAGTTAAACATATTATCGACCACATATGAGGTTGTGTTGAAAGACAGGGCCATTCTCTTAAAGATCAAGTGGAATTATTTCATGGTTGATGAAGCACACCGATTGAAGAACAATGAAACCTCACTCTACACTGCTCTCTGTGAATTCAGTGCCAAAAATAAGTTGTTGATTACTGGACACCTTTGCAGAATAGTGTTGAAGAACTGTGGGCTCTATGGCATTTTCTTGATCAGGACAAGTTCAGAAAAAAGAACGATTTTGTGGAGAAATACAAGAACTCGAGTTTAATCAACGAGAATGTGTTTGCTAATCTACACAAAGAGCTTCGGCCTCATCTGCTCCTCAAAGTCATGGCCTAGATAGGTTTGCTAATGAAATTCAAACTCACAAAGCACAGTGGAAGCTATTAGCATCTCTGGCGATCCTTCTGGCACTGATTGTAGTGGATATGGATCAGATACAAAAGTGAATGCAGCTGTGGAGAAATGGGGGCGAAATGTATTTGAGTTTCCACAGCCCACTTTCGGAAATTGATGAAGGAACACTGTATGGAACCGTTCCTTGTGTTTCAGAGTTTCGGCCGATTCGAGTAGATAATCAAACATTAATGGTGCATCGATGTGGAAAACGGGTGAAGCTATCTGGAATGGATTTTATTCCTGGAGATGGCAAAGGACTCTGTTTTGAAAATGCTCCAGAAACCAGAGACATGCCTGAAGCAGACCAATCAGATGGAAATACCAAGATTCGGCGTTGTCCAAGTTACGCCTATGTTAATCCAGAACATGTTTCTACAGGTGGCAATCGGAAGAGGAGCGAAGGGGCAGAGTAAAGACCAGAAGTGTGAACGTAAGGCCATGTGGATAATTTAGAGCTACGTTCAGGTGTCAAGACGGTAAAGCGACGGTGGCAATCAGAAAGCAAAAGAAATATATTTTAAAGACTTCGATCCAGTCATCAACTCCCAGACAGCAGCAATGATTAATAGGCCTCGGGATTTTATAAAGCATATATGTGTTAACAAGAGGTATAGCGGTGATAAAGGCGGTAAGGGAAGTTATTCAGGGTTTTTAGTATTGTTATTTTCACCACCGAAAGGAAGAGGCGGCATTTCCATTCCACCGTTTGAAACCCTTCAGAAGGAATTGGCGGTGGCGTTCCTGATGCGGCGAAGCTGGTGATATATTGGAGTTCTTTTTGCCCCCAGACTGCAAAGACAGTCAGAAGCTAAAAATTATGTTGAATTCTTTATCTGTCACTATGCATCATGTATGCCGAAGTTTACGGATGCTGACTGACAAGGAGCTGGAAGATTTGAAATGTCACGGGCATGAATCAACTCATGCCGATATGGAAATTTCTGCTGTTTTTGCTAATGATATTTCTTCTTCTGGTTCATTCCCAGAGCATACGAACATCAGGAAGGGACTTGAGAATAAGCGAGGTAAAGTTGAGAAAACGATCAGCTTAGAAGTTCTTCAGCAGTACTTCGCTGGAAGCCTGAAAGATGCTGCAAAGAATATTGGTGTTTGCCCAACTACACTGAAAAGGATTTGTAGACAGCATGGAATTTCTAGGTGGCCCTCTCGCAAGATAAGCAAGGTGAACCGTTCGCTGAAGAAATTGCAGGGAGTTATTGAATCTGTAAAAGGTGTGGGAGCATTTAAAATTGGAAATCTCTCAACTGGTTTGGTCTCTGTGGCAATGACACCAAATATAGTAGCAACATCAGATCATGGTAAATCGTTGCCTGCTGCTGTTCAGGGTGCTGCTGATCATGATCCTGACATGATTCCTCCAGCTATCAATGAAGAAGTTATAGGCACTAAAACTAGTCTTCCTGGAAAAGATTGCATCACGCCCGAGGATTTTTCATCTTCACAGTGCCAGGTGATGAGTACTTTGGGTTTGAGTGTGTCATCGGGATTACAGTCCAGAAAGCCAGGGAGCACTCATATTTTTGAAAAAACATGTTCTGTCGACCATGCTGTACATGTGAAAGATGTTATGATAGATGGAAATACCAATGGTAATCTTCATCAGGTGAAAGATAGACACGACTCATATGTGCATGGAGCAACTAAGGGCATTGCCGAATCAAGGAATAGCGAGTCATCTGAAGAAAGTATTGGGGGGCCATCGTCTCAAACTTCTCAGCCTGATCTTATTCGAAGCTATCTCAATTCAATTGAAGATCTTGCGGACCCACCTACCATCACTGCCTTTTCTAGGCCACCAGCATCTCAATGCCATGGAGGTGGAGAAAACTTAACACCCCAATTGGAATCCAATAACAATGGAGAAACTAGCTTGCACAAAAGACAAGCAATTTCAAGTACTCCAAAAAATACACACAGCGAAACAGCTGTCAATCACAAGCGCAAAAAGTTACCTGTTAAATTCTCAAGCATCCAAAAGCCTATAGACTTCAGTGTGCAGGGTGAATGTTTAGCTGAAGCTATTCAGTCGAAGTCCCGAAGCCTGTCTCCACAACATAGATGTGATTCTAGAATCTTAAATCTATCAGGTATGCAAAGAGACAGGATTATCCAGGAGGGGAACAAATCAACGATATTCAAAGTAACATATAAACAAGACACTGTACGTTTTCGTTTGCCTTTGAATGCAGGAATTTCAGAACTGCTTGATGAGTTAACTAGTATCAGTCAAAGACTGAAGTGGGAGAAGATCAGGCCACCATGGCTCTACTGGTTTTAATAAAAGGAGGACTGTGTTTTTAATTCACTCAACAGTTTCGTAGCGCGCTACGAAACTGCTGTAGGTAATGATCTAAATGCATAGCAGCTATTTGATATTATGAGCGGGAAGTTATTTGTGAAAAGAGAGACACATGTCCATCAATCCCGCCTACAGCACATCAACAACATGGCAGCAGTACATACCAGGGGTTATTAAAGGTTTCAAACATGCTGTTGTATATCCGAGCAAATTAAGGAAAATTAGGACCGAGAAGCCAGGGACATCTCCAGCATGACTGAGCAGTTAAAAGAGTTGGCGTACAAGGTCGATATGGAGTACTAAAGACATCCAACTCAGCCATATCAAAAAAGGACAGGTGTCAAAGATCAGGAAAGACATCATACTCACGAGGAGTTAGAATTAGAGTTTAAATTGAATTAGGACTCTTTGTATTTATTGCATAATACATGATGTATTTAATAAGTTTGTTTAAGAATAGATAAGGTTGTTAGTTAATGATAAAGATCGAGCTCCCCTCATGCTGGAGGAGGAAGCTCCAAGTAGTTAGAGGATGCTATTATATATAGCTCAATCGTTTATGTAAAAGAGGTTGGATACTTATGCAAAAAACACAGAGTTTTATTGGTTTATGTATAAAGCTTTTGACAGTAATAGATAGACTGTTTTATTCTTCCCAAGATTCATTATGTGTTAAAATGCTCAAGATGTTGGTGGTTCGGTTTTACTAAATATAAGTTTGGCAGCTAATGAGTATGCAATCACTCTGAATTCA